>JBBPBX010089762.1:2682-14241 GCA_038048925.1 Garcialebias charrua
TTATCTCTTCTTACTTCTTACCACAACTGCAGTGTGAATTGTAGGCTGAAAAAGCAGTGAAATAAATATAGCCACTCTTCATTTTTATGTAAATATTACTTCCTCAACTTTAAACAATGTTAAACCTCTTGGATGTCTGAATCATCATCTTCAAAAACATGAAGTACAGTACAAGTTTTGCTATTGTAAATTAGAGGTAATGTGTTTAATGGTATCCATTGAAAAAGCATACATGGGACTGAGAGACAAAGCTTTAATAATACTGTAATGTGTTTTCTGCTTTCTTTGTCCCAGGGGAGCAGACACAGACTAAAAATGTTTGAAATGTAAACATATAGTTTCTAATAAATATACCATAAGTTAAATTTAGATATCTACATGTCTCCAGTCAAAGGTGAGTAATTTTATAACACGGGATGGCATTTTTTTTTTTTTCATATGATGAATTTTTGGTAGACATGATGACAGGGCTTTTTCCCCCTTAAAATTTAATTTTATGAAATGGTACATTACCTAAATGCAGTGTCTGCATGGCAGAGAGAAGAGAAAAGGTGTGCTTGACAAAAGAGCTGAATATGAAAAACAGCAAAAGGAAGGGGACGTAAAAGCAATACTAGTGTTTCCAGATCACTGGGCTACTTCAAATGCTTTATCCCCCACCTATTTTCTCCATTGTTCTTTTCTCTGTCATATCTTTCAGAGCCCTACTAACCACAGAGGGTAAATGTATTTGGTAGGCTTTGTTTGTTTTATTCCCTTCTGATAATAGAAGATACTGTGCCCTGATCAGGCTGGGTCCAGGAAATGGAATTTGTCAAATGCGAAGGAGCAGCAGAGGTGCACAGAAGCGTGCCACTATATATGTTTAGGTTCTAGATTGTGAATGCAATACTTGCCCAGTTGTTTATTCATTGCCACACGGACCTGAGATAATATCAGGAAAAAATGGAGAAAAGAAACAGGTAGACATAGTTGTTCCTCTTGCTGAGTTATATTATATTGTTTTCTTGGGTAAACCTCTTGAGAATCAGTTATCCTTCTAGACACAGTTAATATACACTGGAATGTATTTTTCATCATAAGGTAGTTGGAATTTATTTGGGACCTATATTGAATAGTTAAGCTGAAAATATAACAAGCCAGGTGGTGAAAGTGTTACCGTACATTTTTGGTAACCCTAAGCAAGCTCTGTTGCTTAGGGAAACATCACAGCTCTGCCAAAAAAAAAGTTTGGGATTTTCAGCTTTTAAAAGGTGACACAAGTGACCAATTAAAGATATTGTGACAAAATATGCTAAGATAGACATCTTTAGAAAGAGGAGCTACTCAGCTTTGATTTTTTTGTCCACAGATGCTTCGAATAATTAATATATAAAAGTATTTTTTAATAAAACGTAACTCAAATGGTGAGGGGTCAAATGGAGACGTATTTTTATGACGTAATGGCAAGAACACACCTTGTAAATAACAAATAGCAGGGAATATATAAACCGAGGAATTAAGTCAGAGTCAGAGAGTCAGAGAGTCTTTATTGTCATTTGCACCGCATGTGGTACATGTGATGAAAACGAGATTATGTACACGGGGTCCCAGTTACATCCAGCAACAAATGCAAGAGAAAAACAGTGATAACACCTAGGATTAACTAAGAGAAGCATCAACTAGTAATACACTAAGCCCTAATGTAGTAGAAAAACATCATTATAAACAGCAGCACGAACATGAGTCTTTATGAGCAGATGGTCACAGATGAACACAGCAACAAGAAAACAGATCAGCATCAGCATGATGTGATATTTTGCAGTGTTTATTCTTATTATTTATTTATTCATGAGTCTAACAGCCTCAGGGTAGAAGCTGTTCCTCAGTCTAGTGGTTCTACATTTGATGCTCCTCAACCTCCGTCCTGAGGGGAGTGGGGCAAAGAGTGAGTGTGCTGGGTGAGTGAGGTCTTTCATGATGCAGGTGGCTCTTTTTCTGCATCTGGAGGTAAATTAAACAATTCAAGTGAAGATTTGAGCGATTTGTCTTCAGTTTGGGAAGCCGAAGTTAGTTTGAGTGATGAACAATAAACAGCTGGTTCTACTGTAGGTCTGCAGTGTATTTATTTGAGCCTTAACGTTCAGGAAGCAAGGGGGGACTCCGAGTTTTTTGTCCATTCTTGACAAAGTTTTTCATCTTTTGGGAAAGTGAAAAGGCTAACTTGTTCACTGGCAATATTAGAACACCCAAATGCGACACAACGTACCAGCAATTTTCATGTTATACAAAAAAAGGCGATCTTGAACACAATGAAACTGCGTTCTCATAGAACCCGCACACTGAAGTTCTTGTCCCTACGTTACATATTGTTGCAAGCGGAAGTACCCGGATGTCCCGTGACGAAACACGGCGCCAAGTTTAAAATCACTTTGAAACAAATTTTCATTGATTTATCATTTTGCTCGTAAAAACAAACATAGTTGAATGATACAACATATCTATGTTGTGCCACTTTATACATAGTTCCAACATCATGTCACAATACCTATAAAGAGATTAGATAATTAGAGGCATTTGAAAACAACCCAAAGTACAAAGTAACAAAATAAATGGAATGCCTGCTTTAAACTGTTGTTGCATAAAATAAGATTATACAGCAGTTTATTTTACCTAGTTTACTTGCCTTGGCAGAGTGCTCGTATCTTCCATAATTTTTTTTTCCCCATCACCAGGAGTGGAGGGGGTGGAAGCGGAGACACATCTGTGTTGTGTGCTATTTGTACCGGCAGTTTTTGAGCGTGGGGGAGATGGAGCGTCATAACTTTTTAGCTAGCAAGTCTGCATTGCACGCCTCTGGCTTAGAGCTACATCAGTTGAGGGGGTTCGATAGGCAGGGTGCTCAGTTCTGTTGACAGGGTGGGGCACCTTGCTTGTATAATTGTAGTGGAAACACTGTCCAGTGCATCAATGTCTTCCTGAAACATTGATAGGTAAACAGTATTGGGGACGCTATGAGAAAATGTTTGAGTGTGCAAACAACTCAGGTGATAACGACACAAAACACCTTCAGGTTGGATGCATTTGTTTGTGACAATCTTGACTTCTACAACCCAAATTTTCCCCAATAATCAGACTTTTATATTCACTCTTGTTAAACTTGAGGCACTAGGCCAGTTGAGAGCTTCTTCATGCTATACTTCATTAACTTCATGCAGACTCTCTCACTGGTATATTTTCATATTTAAATAATTTTTTGGTCTGCTTCCTTCATACATCTCCTACATGTCTCTGTGTGAGTGCAGCTACATCATGCACTCTCAGGACATTATTACATGCAGTGTTCCCTCAGTGAAGACTGAATAAGACAAAAGGGTCTTCTCCTACTCCGCTCCTGTTTCCTGGAATATCTTGCAATAAGATCTGAAGTTCTCGACCTTGACCTCTCTAAGTAACTTTAAACATCTGCTAAGTTCCTGGGAAAAAAACATTACAGACATGTTCCTGTTTTTGGTATTTTACATTGCCTTACAAACTAGCTTTTTTTTGTTAAATACCATTTTATTTTCACTTGTTATTCTCAATTTGTATGCATCTTTTATGATTGTATATTGTGGTCTTTGTTGTCCAATGTTGTCACCAGTCTTTGTTAAAATCAGGTCTCTCTTGTAAAGGAGTCCCCGAGGCTCAATGGGATTAACCTGTATAAAGGTTGAATGAATGAATACTAGTATAAACTTTGACCTTGATTTGTGACCTTGACGTCTGATCAGAAAGGTTACAGACGTACGGATGAACATACAAAGCCTTTCAACAGGTGAGTAAAAACACAATTTTGATTGTTACCAAATGCTATTGTTATATGTTTTCCTATCATTTTATTTATTTATCCTAATATTGCTTTTATTATAAATACAAAAAAAGAAGAACATTCTAAAACTGCACTGTTTGACTGGTTTAAATGTAATACACTGTCTCAAATTAGTGCTTTTATTAGGTAAACAGAGACATTTCTACATCCTAAAATGTTACATTTTTAAATAGTTTTACTGGAAGTCAGAAGTAAAAAAAAAACAAGATGCAACGCAGGAGCTGAAGAGGATAATGGTCTTTCTATGGTTAGTAAGGCCGATTTGAGAAATGTACTGTTTTACTGCAGCAGTAATCTGTTGCAGTCGACTAATTCATTCATGAGGCCATTTTCCTTTTGGTTTAAGTATCTCCAAACAATAAGCCACTCTGTTGAGAGAGTGAAGCACAAGGGTTTGGTTCAGATGATACACCCTGGAGCTCCGATTAAAGGCTTATATGAATAAGTAGGAGTACAAAAGGCAACAATTAAAGGTTTTAGGGCTGCTCTGAAATGTAACTCTGCTTGTTAAAAGTGGGCTGTACAGTAGCTTCCAGTGATTATTAAATTATTCAAATGAGATGATTTTGAAAATAAAAATGCTTGGCTGCAATCCATTAGGGCTTTTGTTAGCCGATGAGTGCTGCATTAGCATAGGCAGGACTCTGCATCTTTACCCATCTAAGTTGAGTATTTCACCCACAGATCACTGATTTACCGGTTCAATTTTTCATATTTTGCTTTTTCTCTCTCTTAAAAATTCCCAGACGGAGTGAGAGTCTTTTTTTTAAAGTGCAAATGTGGGTTATACAATGTCCAACATTTAAATTGGAAGGAGATAATTTTATGTCAAAGCCCAGATCATTGTATTTATGGCTGTATTACGGTGAAACATGTTGCTTTAAGAACCATGCCAGATAAGACCTACGGACTGAGATTCAGCTGATTAAATGTTAATGTGCAAATATAGTTTTGGTTTTCTTTCTAACTGATTACTGTTTTGCTCTGATAAAGTTTTCACATTATAGCGCAACAAGTAGCGCAGCCTCCATCTATGATCTGACATTATTGGCTGTCTTAACAGCCACCTAACCCTGTCCAGACATGAGCTGGACTAAAAAAAACATGTCTGGGATTAGATGAGGACTTGGGATGTAGTGTCAAAAAGAGTTGGCCAGTTGAAAAGTACTAATTGGAGTCTGAGAAATCACCTGCGCCCTTACAAGGACTGATCTGTTCCAAAGAAAAGGTTTTGGCAAACAGGAAAGCAAAGTTCGGATAGAGCTTCTGGGTACATAGTCACCACAGTGCACAAACACAAAGTAATTAGTTTTTATAAGCTATTGTGCATCTATATTGTGCAATGTGCATCCACTTTCTAAGCATGCATGCCAGTTTATAAGCAGTGTGTAATTTGTGGAAAATGCTCAAGCCACCAAATTTGTCAGAGCTGTATGACCTGATTGATAGTCGAATGAGACAGAGTCAGCTTTGTGAATGTGTGGCTTTAGATTTAACCTCATATACAGTCAGTGTACTGAGGGCAGCTGTACTATTTGTTGGCTTCTACCACTGCAGTTCTTGTGTGTTAAAAAAGACAGAGCTTTGTGTTGTGTGTCACAAAAAGGGCTAATCAAGACAACAGATCTTTGTTTGATAGCTTTACAGTAAATGCGTTTGTCAGCTCACACACAGGCATCCCCTTTCCTAGTTTAATCCTAACCTAGGGCTGGACAATAATTCAATATCAACATATACCACAATATACTTTCATTCAATAACGGTGATATGAGTTTTAAGCACATTTTCGATATTTCAATATACATTACGCTATGACTACAGTGTTTCACTGATTCATTTCTTTTTCTGTTCGGATCAAAGCAGCCGCTTCAGTTTCAACCCGAACAGAAAAAGGTGCGACGTGCATTCGTAAGTGCGTGGTGACACAGATGGTATGCAGAGCTTGACTCCAGCAGGCGTTAGCGGTAGCAGGCTAGGCTAGGTTAATCTCCAACACGCGTTAAGTTTTCACTTCAAAATGTGCGCCCATGACTGTCAGAATGTGATTGAACAAGCATTCACAAGCAAAGAGAAAGCAGATGACATAAGTGATAAGAGAGAAAGACTAATTTGGCAGTTCGGAAGTGATTCGGCTATCTAAGATTTGATAAACTGCAGGTTTCAGTTAGTATGCTGCATAATGGGACGGAGAGTCGTTCCACCTAGCGGTTGGAACACATCTAAGTTCTGAAGAGTTTCCACTTGATAGAATAAGCTGAGAGTCAGAAGATGAAACAATGAAAGTCTGAGCCAATGTTTCCCTGAAACGACACCCCCAGCTGTATCAAAAGAGAAACACATGATGGATTAGATTATGTTGTTGATTAAAGTTAAAACTATTAGTATTGACAAAGTTGAGAGTTTTATATTTATTTGACGGTGATCTCAAATTTCTTTGAAGGTTAAATACCTTTGAAGGTTAAAGGTGTACATTTATTTATTTGTACAGTCTGTACAGTTTTTCCTGAGGCTTTTATTTTATTACTGTATATAGATATTGGAATTATATAGTTATCGATCAAAATTAAGAAAAATATTGTGATCAAAGTTTTGGCCATATCGTCCAGCCCTTCCCTAACCCCCATACACTCTCATTCACTTTTGTCTCTTATTTCAAAGTTACAAAGTGAAACAGTTAAAGTATTTTATTACATAAAGGACACCCATTTAAGAAGCTGAGATGACATAAATTTTTACAAGACGCATTTGTGTAGACAACTGTGCTGTCAATTTTATCAAATATTCGCAATATTCGCGATCGCAAATATGTAAACTAGCCTGGAAAGAAACGTATGC
The DNA here is from genome assembly GCA_038048925.1 of Garcialebias charrua. NCBI lineage: Eukaryota > Metazoa > Chordata > Actinopteri > Cyprinodontiformes > Rivulidae > Garcialebias > Garcialebias charrua. Next base: position 9,368 of record JBBPBX010089762.1, read on the forward strand.
AGATGACATTATGTTTTATGCTTGTTAAGGAAGATCAGTAATGCCAAAGTGAATATCAGAATATATAATTTACATATTTTAGTGGTTATTGGAACTATAGGTATTAAAACCAAGACATGTGACATTAGTTAACTAGATATTATTTTTTTGTAATAAAAACACAAACAAAAACCCGAATACTCCGATTTGTGAGGATTTTTGGTAAGCACAGAGTAAAAATTTTCATTTGGATGTCCTTTTCTTTTAAAAACTTGTCAGAGATGTTTCATGATTCACAGTCAATATGTTGTAATTGTGTCTGTTTTTTAATCACAAAGTACACAGTTTGATCATTATTTTGTGTTGCACATTTTTTAGAAATAGAGTTTGTACTTTTTAGTGTTTGAAAACCACTGCAGCATGTTAACATGTACAGAGCAGTGAATAATTTACAGTGTGGATATGACAACCATTGTACCCAATGTTTGGGTTTTCTGATTTAATGATTTACAAAAACATATCTATTGTCAGAATAGGAAAAAATAAAAACACAGTGAAAGTGTATCTATACTGTTATCACTGAGGCTCAAAAGCACTAGAGGATAGGAAAGGGCTCAGTCAAAAATTGAGATACTGTAGTTTGTATTGTTTCATTTGTGGTCGTTTTTTTTTATTTTTTATTTTTTTTTGTAATGGTTGAAAATTTTAAAAGCAAGAATACATAAAATAAATAAAATAAGTTTTTGTACCCAGTCAGAATAACAAACCGTAAAATATAATCCATTACTTGAAATAACGTTGTGTGCATACAAGTGAATTTGGATATCCAAAAACAAATAGGGGAGGCTAAGGAAAGTATTTTTAATTTTTTAATTTTTTTTATTTAGACTACTCAAGGAGATGAAATGCAAACACCTTGTCATCAGATAATTATTTGCGGGCATTATCTTGACTTTGTATGGTATTATTAAGCAGGTCTTTGTACCTCTTTGGCTCATGTTGAAAAAAAAAAAGTTCCTGGGATTTATTCTACCATTTCTAGGATTTTCTGTTTTTATTCTTTACGCATCTGCTGCACCGTGTAACAGTTTGCTCAGTGCCAGCTTCTTTCTGAGACTCCCATGTCCATTAGTCATTCGATCAGTAAAGAGCTCTGCCACTGACACAGAACTCAGCACTCATGAGACATTCTGTCATTAAAGACGGGCACAGCAAGCAGTCTTAACTGTCACAGAATCCCGTTTAACCAGTGTACGACCTCAACCTTAAGACGTTTACCCCCAAAGAAACTCTCAGAGGAGGAGAAGTCAACAACAAACCAGGGTGTGCAAAATAATAATATAAAAAAGGCTTATGGCCCAATGCTCGAAGGCCCTAAATGTTAAAAATAAATGAAGGGTACACTGTGATATTGCTACTTGTGGGAGTGAAAGTCTGCTTGAAAAAAACACTGACAGATGTGCCCTGTTTGAACAAATCAAACTGATCAAACTGTTTGCTGAAACAAAAGGAGGAACACAAGGGGAGACGAGCGCTCAATCACAAAATGTATTCTCCTGTGGAGAAAACTTATGCTACTGCTGTGGAAAGATAAATACTGTACTTTGTTTTGTCGATAGGGATGAAATATTACATATTTACATAAAATAATCTTTTTTTTTTTTTTTTTTTTTTCCATTTATAGATGGCCTCCCTTCACACCTTATAGCCATCCTCTCACTCCAATATGTATTTTTTTTTTATTTATTTATTTATTTTTTTTTAATAGAGAGAAAGAAAGAAAAGAGAAAGTGAGACAACAAAACAACAATTGTCCACAGAAAGAGCACAAGGCAAACACACCAAACCTCCGTCCACAATCCTGCAAAGCACATGACAGAACACAACAACGAAACATACAAGCATAAAGACTGATAATATTCATGACCTTGCAAAGATTTCTATAAATACACATACCCATACCTACAAATATATATACAATATACATACATATATATTTATATTCATTTATATACCCATCTACATACATCTACTATACATCCCTGCATCCATTTGTGTGTGGTTGTGAGCATGCATAAGTGAATAAGGTTCCTCCAATAGAACATTTAGTAGCGACTGTGAAGCATCAGAGACCCGTCCCCCCAAAGCCCGAGACAGACGAAGGGGCGATCAAAGCCCAAGACCCCAGGAAGGACCCCGAGCCCAGAGTCCCCAGGACCACCCGAACAGGACGAGCCACTCGTCCACTCCCCAGATCCGACCAAGTGGAAGAACCGGACGAACCCCACCAGGGACCACACACAATGACCCCCCGGGGTCAACAGCGACAATACACAGGCCCCCGCCGGAGCCCGCTGCACCGACGTAGCCCCAGGGCCGGTCACCGAGGCTCGGGCACCGGGGACGCCCATCCCTCAGGTCCAGACCTGACAGGACCAGAGGACCCGAGCCCCACCAGGCAGCCACCAGGCCGAGCTGACAAACGCCCAAGCGCCCAGCCCCAGATAGTGAGGGCCCCAAGCACGCCCGCAGGCAGAGGAACACCCACCAGGGGGCCACGTGGCAGGAGCGCGACACTGGGTAGCCTCAGAAGTATCAGAGAGGGGGCAGTCCAAGTCCCAGCCTGACACTTAAACATTCATACACAGACACACTCATTCAGACCCACCCTCATCCTCACCCTCAGTCACAGAAAGACAAACAATAACGACACGCTCCATTCATAATCCCGATGCACACTCTATACCCCCTAGGTCCAAGACATGTACCTGCTCCCTACATGGGGCAGCCCACATCCAAACCCAGGAGGTAGACCCATTCATTCTGGGGTGGAGAGCAGCAGACGTCCAAGATCCGGCACACCCCGCGCCCCGACGACAGGACAGGACACCCGAGCCCAAGCAGCCCCAGAGGGAGCGCACTGCCAGCCCCGCCCACGGCGAACCCGCAGGCCCCGAACCCCCCCACACCCCAGCACAACCCCTGACGGCCCACCCCCAGAATGTCCGCAAGGCAACCAGGGGGTAAGAGAAAAATAAATAAATAATATATAAATAAATACATAATAAATAAAATTGAAATTAACAAATCAAGACCCCGACACACACACCCCCGCCCCCAAATGTACTGTTGGTGAGTGTTGTTGTAAAGTGTATTTAAAAAGGAAAGAGAAGGAGCAAAGGCTAGCATTATACCAGTTTCCCCTCCACTCCAACTCTAACCCAGGCCCTAATTGTCTAGATGCATAATGTTGAGTGAGCATAGGCATGGGGGCGAGATTGATGTCATCCCGCCACCCATAGCCATAGTGCTCACTCCATTCCCTATATGTGACTTTTATGAAGATGTTTATGAATGAATGTCTAAAGTGTATATAAAATTGAGTCCCAGGTGCTCTTAACAACAGAGATGTAAAACCATTGCAGCACACCCGAGACCCAAATTCCCTACATGTATTAATTTAAGATGAAGAGGGCGGAGGTGCGTGTTGAGGGATGGGGAGAAAAATAACTGCAGGAACAGTGCTCCCACAGCGAGTCAGCTCCCCCGCTGACCCTGCTTACCCCCCAGCTCGCCAAGGTCCACCCAAGGAGCGAGGTAAAGGAAACACCTCTCCGACCGCCAGGACATTGAGCCAAGACCAGAGAGGGACACGGCCCCGAGGGCCGCCAACAGCAGAACCAACAGCCCACACCCACCAGGGCCGCCACGACCCCTGCGAACCGCAGTCAGCCCGCCGTCCAAGAGGACACAAAATCCCACATGGACGACACGGCCAAGAGCGCCCGCCCAACCGTCGACAGAGCCAGGAAGCACCAAGAACAGGCCCCAACCGGGGCCCGCACACCGGCCAAGTATGTCCAAGACCATCATCCAGGACATCCACCTAATCCCCACCCCAGAAGAAATACTATACCCACCCTTCATATTAACAACTTTCAAAACACATAACACATTAGACACCCAGGCTGGGTTTGCCCGCCCCCTCCCATTGGCCACCAGTCACGCCCCCAGACACCCACCCCCCAGCACATGAACCCCAACCCACCAGCGAGCCGAGAGCCCCCGGCCAGAGCCGGGCACCAGAGCGCCAGCCAGCCCATAGCCCGGCGACCCGCCCGCCAGAGCCCAAGACCCCCGACCCCCACCAGGCCCAAGCCCGGGGACGACACGCCCCCAGAGTCCCAAGCCCCCGGCACCCACCCCGAAACCACCCCAGCACAGCCGGGTCACCGACCGGCGACCCATGACCGCCGCCACCGACCACCCGAGGGCCCGCATGCCGCCCCCAGCAGATATCCCCCAGAACCCCCCCGGTCCTCCCCAGGTCGAAGACAAGGTCCTCCCCGCCCAAGCAGCCCTAACCCCCCGGCGCCCCAAACCCCAACCTCCCCCCCCTCCAGTCCCAATGCCCCACAAGGCCACATCCCAGACCCCCCACCCTCACTACGTAACGGAGCCGATCAAAGAATGCCAAATAGGTTGATCCAATGTGTCGGCAGATGCTGTTTCAAGACTAATATGATCTAACAGAAGATTTTTATACTGATTAATGCTAAGATTATTTTTATTTTTCCAATTTACGAGTATGGTTTTCTTTGCGATGCATAAGGCAGTGAAAAGCATATAGGATGTATTTTTTTCTAGTATAACATCTTCAAAGATACCCAATAAGCAAACAGATGGAGAGAGTGGGATATTAATTTTCAAACATTTAGACAAGTCTTCACATACCTGTACCCAGAACCTCTGAACGGGTGGACAGAACCAGAGCGCGTGAATATAATCATCAGGTGTATTACTTATGCACTGTGAGCACTTGTTAGATGGTATAAAGCCCATCTTAAACATTCGCTGCCCTGTATAATGTACTCTATAGAGAACCTTATATTGTA
>JBBPBX010089763.1:0-14241 GCA_038048925.1 Garcialebias charrua
TTTTACTGCTATCCCTACGTTACAGTTTTCACTTTTCACAGGGGGCTGGGTACAAACCCCTTGTGATAAGTGAGGGACTAATACATGAAAATCACTTTGAAACTTGAGAATTTAAATTTTCTGTATAAATAAAGTTGAAGTTGAACTCAAAGAAAACACAACAAAGTTCTGAAGTTAGATAAAACCAGCAGAACCATCCTTCATCTTTACCTGCTTCTTTACGAGTCACAGAGTCACACTCAATATCTCCCGCCGAAGTTCTAAATGCTCTAAAAACTCTCGACACACGCAAAGCAGCAGGACCTGACAACATAGAACCACTTTTCCTAAAACTAGCTGCAGATTTCATTGCTGAACCTCTTTCCAATATTTTCAATCTCAGTCTCAACACAAATAAAATACCCAAAATCTGGAAATCAGCTTTTGTTCTCCCTCTGCTAAAAGGGGGTGAACCAACAAATGTCAACAACTACAGACCAATTTCAAAATTATGCATTCTTGCCAAACTGTTCGAAAGACTTGTCTGTGATCAGCTAACTGATTTCCTACAATCAAACCATATTCTATCACAATTCCAGTCAGGATTCAGAAAACAACACAGCACCGTCACTACAGTTCTCAAAGTATTAAATGACATCATACATGCCCTGGACTGCAAACAATTCTGTGTTGCCCTATTTATAGACCTGTCCAAGGCATTTGATACAGTTGATCATAGACTATTGACAAACATCCTGGAACACTCTGGTCTATCAAAACTTGCAGTCTCCTGGTTCACCAACTACCTAACTGACAGAACGCAGTCTGTTCATGTAGCCGGATCCTCCTCTACATTCTTAGATGTTGTGAAAGGGGTGCCACAGGGTTCTGTCTTGGGTCCCATTCTTTTCTCCCTATACATCAACGATCTTTGCAGTGATCTGTCAAATGCCTCCCACCATTATTACGCAGATGACACCATCATCTATTGCTGTTCTTCCTCCCTCAGCCAAGCTTTCACCTCTCTTCAGGACGCTTTTAATATTATTCAGTCACGGCTGCAAAAACTTAGACTGGTCCTAAATGCCGACAAAAGCAAGTTCATGGTTCTTGCCAACAGAAAGCAGCAACCAGAGAACCCACCTCAAATTGGAACCCAAGAGGGAAAACAAATAGAAATGGTCTCCACCTACAAATATCTAGGTTTCAACATTGACACTGAACTGTCTTTTAAAACCCACATCTCCAAAATGGCCACTAAACTCAAACTGAAGCTAGGTTTCTTCTTCAGAAACAAATCCTGCTTCTCATGCAAAGCCAGGAGAACATTAGTAGCTGCAACATTCATGCCAATACTAGATTATGGTGACGTGCTGTACATGAGTGCTGCATCAAAATACCTACAGTCCTTAGACTCCATTTACCACGGTGCCCTTCGGTTCATTACTGACTCCAGTTATCGCACTCATCACTGTGAGCTTTACGTAAAATCTGGCTGGTCATCTCTCAGCACTCGCAGATACACTCACTGGATATCCTTCATCTACAAGACCCTCCTAAACCTAGTCCCGTCATACCTCACCTCCTTAATACAAACATCACACAGTCATTACTCCCTGCGCTCTAACGATTTAGTCCTCCTGTCAGTTCCTCCTGTCAGAACTGAACTAGGAAAAAGAGCATTCAGCTTCGCCGTCCCCTCAGCCTGGAACAACTTACAGAAAGATCTGAAACTATCAACATTCATCTCTCCTGGATCCTTTATGTCAACCGTAGTAGAAAATGTCATCAAGAAACTTGACCATTGCAGATGTTTCTAACCATTACTTATCCAATATACATGTCATTGTTGATTTTTTAACTTTATTTACCCAACCGAGGTCTGTCTGCTTGTTTTGTATATAATGTATATAGAAATCTGTCATATCCTGTTGGTTTTGAACTGTCAACATCTGTTTACTGTGATTGTAGTTTTCTTTATTTTCTTTTTGATAAGTGCAAATGCCTATTGCCAATGTGACGTGTGCTGCTGACCACTTGACCAGGTCACCCTTGTAAAAGAGATCTCGATCTCAACGGGCTCTACCTGGTTAAATAAAGGTGATTGATTGATTGAGAGGTCACTACTGCTCATGTCCAGTCCATCACTGTGTGAGAGGTGGGGGACACCTGGACAGGTCTCCAGTCAATCACAGGGACACCTGGACAGGTTTCCAGTCAATCACAGGGACATATAGAGACCAACGAGACAAACAAACATTCACTCTCTCTCTCTAGAGACAAGTACAGTAGAGTCACCAGTCTAACATGCATGTTTTTGGTCTGTGGAAGGAAACTGGAGTACCTGGAGAAAACCCATACAGTACATGCACAGAGAGAACATGCAGACTCCACCCAGAAAGGCCCCTGGCTGGGATTTGAACCAGGGACCTTGCTGAGAGGCAGCAGCTCTGAACCACCGTGCTGCCATAGTTATTCATATCTTCTGGTATTTGTTTTATTTAAAGCCCGTGAGACGTTCCACCTGAACACACAGCATCTCACACCTGTCTGAGTTTACTCACGTGACCCACCGCCTGGTCAGCTTGGGGTGCATCATGGGAAATATAGGCGGCTGACACTGACTGTTGTTCGCAGGATCACAAGATGTTGGAGAAAGCTCATCGACTCATGTACCCGTCAGGAGGAGACGCTGCTGTTCCTCCTCTTCCTGCTTCTCCCTCTGCTCCTCCCATGGTAATCACCACACACACACACATTCATTCAGGGACCCCACCACCTTTTACCTGACTTTGGCTCCTCCTACCAGCAGGGAGCGGAGTCGTCAGGAAAGGTTTCAAGGAGGAAACGAGGAAGAGAAGAAAATGGTGAGGATCATCCTGCGAAGCGCCAGGCTCCGCCCCAGGCTCCGCCCCAGGCTCCTCAGGAGAGCACCTGAAGCTGCTGTAGTTTTTTTCTAACGGGTTTGAAATAGTTCAGTATTTCATCCTCTGATATTTAGTTAGTTTTTTTATGTTGATTGAGTTTTTTTATAGTTTTTTATGTTGATTGAGTTTTTTATAGTTTTTTATGTTGATTGAGTTTTTTATAGTTTTTTATGTTGATTGAGTTTTTCCTCGAATGTTCCCGTGTCCGTTTGTTTGGAGCGCCTGGTGGACTCGTGTCCTCGCTGCTGTTCTGGTTCTGTTCTTGGAAGCTGTGACACCGCTCTCATTTATTAAAGAAACACAAACTGATCAAAAGTGTTGTGATCTGTAAAACATCTCTCTGCCTTTGATGAAACTGTTCAACCCACCTGAAGGTTCTGGATCTAAAGGACCAGCTGGAGAACCTGAAGGTTCTGGATCTAAAGGACCAGCTGGAGAACCTGAAGGTTCTGGATCTAAAGGACCAGCTGGAGAACCTGAAGGTTCTGGATCTAAAGGACCAGCTGGAGAACCTGAAGGTTCTGGATCTAAAGGACCAGCTGGAGAACCTGAAGGTTCTGGATCTAAAGGACCAGCTGGAGAACCTGAAGGTTCTGGATCTAAAGGACCAGCTGGAGAACCTGAAGGTTCTGGATCTAAAGGACCAGCTGGAGAACCTGAAGGTTCTGGATCTAAAGGACCAGCTGGAGAACCTGAAGGTTCTGGATCTAAAGGACCAGCTGGAGAACCTGAAGGTTCTGGATCTAAAGGACCAGCTGGAGAACCTGAAGGTTCTGGATCTAAAGGACCAGCTGGAGAACCTGAAGGTTCTGGATCTAAAGGACCAGCTGGAGAACCTGAAGGTTCTGGATCTAAAGGACCAGCTGGAGAACCTGAAGGTTCTGGATCTAAAGGACCAGCTGGAGAACCTGAAGGTTCTGGATCTAAAGGACCAGCTGGAGAACCTGAAGGTTCTGGATCTAAAGGACCAGCTGGAGAACCTGAAGGTTCTGGATCTAAAGGACCAGCTGGAGAACCTGAAGGTTCTGGATCTAAAGGACCAGCTGGAGAACCTGAAGGTTCTGGATCTAAAGGACCAGCTGGAGAACCTGAAGGTTCTGGATCTAAAGGACCAGCTGGAGAACCTGAAGGTTCTGGATCTAAAGGACCAGCTGGAGAACCTGAAGGTTCTGGATCTAAAGGACCAGTTGGAGAACCTGAAGGTTCTGGATCTAAAGGACCAGCTGGAGAACCTGAAGGTTCTGGATCTAAAGGACCAGCTGGAGAACCTGAAGGTTCTGGATCTAAAGGACCAGCTGGAGAACCTGAAGGTTCTGGATCTAAAGGACCAGCTGGAGAACCTGAAGGTTCTGGATCTAAAGGACCAGCTGGAGAACCTGAAGGTTCTGGATCTAAAGGACCAGCTGGAGAACCTGAAGGTTCTGGATCTAAAGGACCAGCTGGAGAACCTGAAGGTTCTGGATCTAAAGGACCAGCTGGAGAACCTGAAGGTTCTGGATCTAAAGGACCAGCTGGAGAACCTGAAGGTTCTGGATCTAAAGGACCAGCTGGAGAACCTGAAGGTTCTGGATCTAAAGGACCAGTTGGAGAACCTGAAGGTTCTGGATCTAAAGGACCAGCTGGAGAACCTGTGGGCCCAACGTTCACCAGAGGAACGCCGCCGCTCGGCCGTGTCAGTGAGCACGTGTGGGGGACAACCCTCAGCTACTACCACATCAGATTATAGCTCCGTATCTGTAAAACTGGCGGACTTTTCTCCTTGTATGTGTTTTGTATGTCGGCCATCTTGAATCAGGTTGATTCCAAACGTTGCAGAAGGAAAGTGCGTCCTGTGATTCTTCAGTTTGCCATCAAGATGGACAATTGAGCTTTTATTTTGAAAAGAGTCAAAACAGATTTGCCTCAGGGGGATGAGTCTAAGTATTTATTTATAAAATTTATTCATTTTAAAATACAATACAGAACAATCCCATAAACATACAAAATATAAAAAAATGAAAGGTAGTAGAAAGAAGAAAAAATCTTATTACAGGTATATCTGCCCTTTTTTTCAAACAATAATAATCTTCCAGTAACAACAAAATGAATAAGTCTAATTTTTTAACTCTTATACAATACATATTAAGCTACTTCATATATATTCCCTGGATTGAGGTAGACCATCCCTTCAAACTAGTTCTGAATTTGGATTTTACAAATATCTATGTCCCCTTAAGATTACAGTATAAAGACTTTGTCTTTTAACAAAATGCATTTGGATATTTAAAGATAATGTGTTATTCTGAGCCCTATACATAACTGATAAAATATTATAGTCTACCAAATCATGGAACTTCAATAACTTCAGTTGATAAAATAATGTACTTGATGGATGACAATAATGTTTTCTAGTGATAATTCTTACAGCTCTTTTCTGTAATACAAAAATAGGCTTTGTGATTGTTTTACACGCATTCCCCCAAACATCAATACAATAGATTAAGTGTGGAACAATGATTGTGTTATACAACAAATACAGAGCTTTATCATTCAATAGGTCTCTGACCTTGTATAGTACTGCAATCGATTTAGCTATTTTTATTCTTACAGAATTTATGTGTTGTTTCCATGTCAGTTTGTCATCAATAATAACACCCAAAAACTTCACCTCACTCACTCTACAAATCTCAACACCCTCAATTTTGAGTGGAACATCAACAGTTTTCTTTTTATTACTGAATATCATGTAATTAGTTTTTTCTAGATTTAATAACAATTTATTAAGTTTAAACCAAGTTTGTATTTTGACAAATTCTGTCTATCAACTCCAACATCTGTTCCCAAACAAAAAATGTGGTATCATCAGCAAAAAGTACACATTTAAAGCTGCACTATGTAAGTTTGTAATGCAGTCTGTAACTTTTCTAACAATATATTTTTAACATATTTCTTCACTCTGTCACTATCTACTGACAGACTGATGTTAGACAAAGTAATCTCTGAAAAAAACTATAGTCCCCTTGCTTCTCTATCAGCATTTATAAAAACACTAAAAACACAGAGTGACCCGGACAATGACCAGCCAATAAAAACAGAGTTGTTTGTCACGCCCCAACCCACGCCCCCGCCTGTCCCAGCCTCAGCGCCGCGCACGTTCTCATTCAAAGGATTGCAAAGCGATGCAGGACTGTTTTGTATGTGACACAAATGTATTAAATATCCCTTCTTCATCCCAGAGCTGGACTTTTATTTTGTTTTTTTGCCAAAAGTCAAGTGATCGCTTCATCCTTCACTCACAGGAATGAGGAAGTCACGAGCGAATTAAATCATGTCCAACGTTGCTTCGTGAAGCTCTGCTGATTTCTGCTGGTTTTTGTGTTGTAGGACCAGTGATTCATGGTTTTATTATATTTTTTAAAACGTTTTATTAACATATAATCACAGAATATTGAAGCGCTCCGAGCGGACACACAGCAGGGGGCGGAGCTGCAGAACTCAAGTTCAACAGAGAATGGACTGTGGCTCCCCCTCAGAGTCATATATGGCTCTGAGGGGGAGGGAGCAGAATGCTTTTACCTGATGAAAATGTTTCTAAGTCCCAGCGTTCTACAGAAATTACATAGTGAACCTTTAAGGAGTCCTGACACATTTACCAAGTCATTCACATACAAAATAAATAACTTTGGTCCAAGTACAGAGCCTTGAGGAACTCCACATGTGATATTACAGAGGTCAGATCTTACATCATTTATTTGTACAAATTGTTTCCTATCTTTCAAGTAGCTAGATACCCACTGTAATGCTGGTCCTCTAATACCATATTTGTTCAATTTTTCAAGGAGAATGGTGTGATCAATAGTATCGAATGCTTTTTTTAAATCAACAAAAATACTGACACAATATTGTTTTTGATCGACAGCAGTAGTTATTTGTTCCATTAATTCCATGAGAGCCATTGATGTAGAGTTTTTTGCTCTGAACCCATACTGACTGTTGCTTAGAATATTTTGTTTATCTATAAATTGATCTAGTCTGTTCACAAATAGTTTTTCAAGAATTTTTGAAAACTGTGGTAACAAGGATATAGGTCTATAATTGTTGAACACAAATTTATCACCATTTTTAAAAAGAGGAACTACCTTAGCTACTTTCATATTATCTGGAGTATCTGTGGACTGTAGGACGAAGCGGGACTAAAAACTTTCACACACTACCACTGTTATGTTCAGTATCCTGAAGGGATTTTTTTTTAAAACCTCAGTTATGTTTAGGTCACCTGCAGTTTGCAGCCTCCTGCTGCACTTTTTTCACTCAGCTTCAATCAGGCTTGATTAGCTGAGCTGCAAACACCTGCTGACTCTCTCCCTTTATAAGCTCTGGGCCAAAGCCTGAATAGTGTGGAGGTTTGAGAGTGGAGGTTTGGATGGTTAGAGGACGTTTGAGAGTACAGGTTGGTAGATTGAAGCCTGCTGTGTACTTATTGTTACTTTTACATTCACCAGTAGAATCCTGGATGTTTGTTTGTAGAAACGGAGTTCCTCCACCCTCCCTGGTTGTGGTGATCTCTAGCAGGTTAGAGGTCGTTGGTACACTCATGTTGTGAGTGTGTTGGTTAGAGCACTACTGTGCTCTGGTTCTCTTGTGTAGAGGATCGTGTGGGCTCTAGACTACCCAGAGAAGGGAACCTGAGCCGTTGAGGGTTTGGAGTCGCAGAGACTGGGCTCAGGAGAGCTGTCCTCTGGAGACAGCTTTTTGTCTCTTTTTCTTAGTATACATTTACTTTTATAACTTTCTGGTTGGGGTAAGGCTGGTAGTCCTGTTTTCGCTTTAGTTTTATCTTTTAGGCCTAGAGTTTTGGTACAGGTAGCCCGCTGTCCAACTTGGTTCTACGGCTCTATAGGAGTTGGCTTTGTTGGGCAGCCTTATTTTCCTTTTGGCCGCTTTTCCCCAACCCATCTCTCAGTTGAACTTTCTTTTTTTATTTTAGTGTGACGTGGGACACCTGGAGAAGCCGGTGTGGTTCCACTGCTGCAGAAGACCTTAGTTTAGTTAATAAACTTCTGTTAAAACCTTTTCTTTGTGTCCTGCGTCCTTTAAATGTGTTTTGATCTTCATCGGTCGTAACAACCACACAACACAAAGACTTTAACACTGGATTCTCTCTGTGTCATCAAAACGGATTATTCACTCATTTACGGTCATGTGCTCATTCAGTTTGCACTACTTCTCATATTTGCACTAATGTTTGTATTACATTACATACATACATTTTTGTGTGTCCATCAATGATTTTACTTCTGCAGTGGCGGCTCTTAAATGGGGGGTTCCGCAGGGGTCCATCCTGGGTCCTCTCTTGTTCTCCTTATACCTGCTGCCACTCGGTGCTATCTTCCGGAAACACAATATACCTTTCCACTTCTACGCTGATGACTGTCAAATCTACTTCCCCCTAAGACAAAATGGTACAGGCTCTATTCAACCTCTGCTCGACTGCCTGGCTGACATCAGGGACTGGATGGCTTTAAATTTCTTAAGCTTCAATGATAAGAAGTCTGAAGCCATATTGTTCCTTCCCAATGACACAACCTCAAACCACTGCATTGACCTGTCTGCTCTACCCCTGTCCGAAAAACAAAAAGTCAAAAATCTGGGAGTGATAATGGATCCTTCCATGAAACTCAACAGTCATGTAAACATGATTGTCAAATCCTGTTTTTTCCAGCTGAGGCGTCTGTCTAAGCTGAAGCCCATATTATCCAAAAAGCACCTGGAGACAGTGATTCACGCATTCATTACATCTAGGCTTGATTACTGCAATTCACTTCTGTTTGGCGTCAGTCAAGCCACCATTGCACGATTACAACTGGTTCAGAACGCAGCTGCCCGATTTTTAACCAGCACACGCAAAAGAGAGCACATTACACCAGTCTTGGCCTCCCTTCACTGGCTACCGGTTCATCTTCGAATCCAATTCAAAATTCTCATGTATGTCTACAAATCGCTGAACAGTCTCGCCCCCGCCTATCTCTCGGATCTGATACACCCATATGTCCTCCACGTGCTTTGAGGTCAGAGGATCAGGTACTCTTAATAGTTCCAGAAACTCGCCTTAAGCGCAGGGGTGACAGAGCGTTCTCTGTAGCAGGCCCAAGACTCTGGAACGAGTTACCGCTGCTCATCAAACAGGCCCCCTCCCTCTCGGTTTTCAAATCCCGGTTAAAAACTCACTACTACTCCATCGCTTTCAATGCCAGCTGATGTGTACTGGATCGTTTGATTTATGATCTGCAATGTTTTTATGTTTTTCGTGTTGTACTTCATTGTATGTGTTGCCTGTTGCGTGTTTGTTTGTCCAGCACTTTGGTGGACTTGTTCCTGTTTAAAGTGCTTTATAAATAAAATGGTATGGTATGGTATGGTACATTACTGCCTATAGTCATACTACTGTTTACATTCACTGTTTACATTTATTACTACTGTTTACATTTACACTACTTTTTATATCTACACTACTGCTGATATATATTTTTTTTACTAGCCTTATTGCATATGCCACTTTACCTCTATACCAATATCAACTACCTCATACATATACTGTGTACATAAACTTCATATGCTGCTTTGTCACTCTATTACAAATGTCAATGCCAGAACTTTCATTTTATTTTATAGATATACTTTTTACACTTTTATACTACTATGCAAAAAACTCAGGACAGTATTACACTTTTTATTATTTCATTTTATGCTTATGTTTATTAAATGTTTAGTGTTGGTGTAACTTTTCATACTTTCATACTACTACTATGCAAAAACTACTATGCAAAAACTCAGGACAGTATTACACTTTTATTATTTCATTTTATGCTTATGTTTATTAAATGTTTTAGTGTTTAAATGGTTACTGTTGCACCGAGGGACAGAGAGGAATGAAATTTCAATCCTGTGTATGTCCTGTACATATTGCAGTTTTTACAATTGTAATGGACCTACCCAGGGTCAAATTAAGGTTTTTGAACTGTCCAGTGATGACCTTTACTGACCACTCAGTAAAGCAAGACATTTACTACAAAATCATTCATTTAGCTATAATCTGATAAATATAGTCACCAAAAGAGACTATTTCTATCTTTGATTTTATTCTGATGTGATCAAAAGAATAACTTTTGTCATTTTCATGATGTGTGCTTTTAAGCTGTGTTATTCTGTGAGAGTTAAACTGTGTTCACTGCTATGTTAAAGGTGAAATTGCGGGTCACAGAGACCCGACTGTTTTGTTTAGAAATAAGAAGACAGTTTAATCCGTTGTTTTTCATGAACAAGGCTCCAGCTGCTCTGTCTTTTCCTAAACAATTTCCCTCTGCTGCTGTAACCTTGGGTTCTGATAAGACAAGTGAACTCCTCTCTTTGTGCCTGCTCTTTAAGTTCTAAACTGTGCGAGAACGCGCCAGAGAGTTGCTGGGAACTTCCAAAGAGATGTGAACTTTCCCAAGAGCTGGACACGTGTGGTCAAGAGCTAACGACCGGCGTCTTCAGCTAAGGACTGATAACAGGCTGTTATGAGTCTACTTCGAACAAGCCGAGCTCAAAACTTTGTTTATTCCCTCCTGGAATAAGTTTATCTTGAAGTCAGAGGCCTGAAGCTGACATATTCTCTGATGACCAACGCGGAAGCCAGGAGACGTTGAAACGTAAACTAAAACCAGTTTTGGACGTGCTGGGACTAAAGGACTCTGTGCATCTGAAGGCTGGTGTCTTCCCTCTTACCGGGCGGTCGTCAAAAGGTAAAGGAGCTGTTTACAAAACGTACCTGGATTTTAGCAGAAGTCTGATGGGAAGTGTCACTCTGGTCTCATGCTCAGGATAATGTTCTTCTTAAATCTTTCCTCCTATTTCTTTTCCCTCTCAACCTAAGCTGGAAACTATATTTTAAGCTGAAATGCCCCTCAGACTAAATATGTGTAACATCTAATATTTATGTCTGTTGTGTTGAATTCAAGTGTGCTGACGTATTTGAATTGAAAGAAAGTGAAATCATGTCAATCAAGTGTAATGGTGTTAATTTAGTTGGTTTATTTTAAATAAATGATAGTGTCTCTTTGACATATCAAACTAAGTTAACGTGTCCATTGTCACTTAATGGCTCTGTTTATTTATCCATCATAAAGATCACAGAAATATTGGGTAAACTGAAAAAGAAGAGAATCCGTGAATTTACTATTCAATCTGAATAAGTAAATTAAGGTAAAAAGGAGGTCAGTATTAAACTGACCCCCCCTTTAACCCCTTACATCTGGTGGCCTCGTATCGGCTTCTAAAAGTTTATTGATAAATCTGTGGTCTCAGTCATGAACTGTAACGTCATGTTTGCATAAAAGGATCCAAGTTTTAAACTCTGAGGATAATGATTTTGGCTGGAAGTGTTCAAAGCAGGCAGATTCTGCATGTTTTTATCATTTGAAGCTGTGAGATTATTATTGTTTCAACTCTGTTAGACGCTGTTGGAAGCATTCAGGTGAAGTTTTGTCAGCCGTAGTCTGTGGAGGTTCTGGTTCGGTCCAGTTCACGCGGACTCCTGTACAAAGCTTTGTTTGACCGCCGAGTCAGAAGCCTGAAGCTAATTTAACATCTACAAGATTGCTGTTGTGGTATTTTACATTTTAAAGAAGGTCGAAGCAGCATATATGTTAGAACGTTGTCGGATAATGGGTTCTGACCCGAGTTTTCTGCTCCTTTAACGTGGACGGAACCGACCTTGAGTGACTCCGAGAGAGTCCGTGTTTGTTCAACAGCTGCAGTGCTGGGTTACTGAGCGTGACTAAGTTGGCCTGTCTAGATGTGCGCCGCATGTTTCAGCATTTTGGGAAGTTAAATTGTAGCGTTTGAGTTGTTTTTAAGAGTCTATGAAGTTGTGGTCTGCTGTGCAAGCTAACGTTAAGAAGGCGTGTGTCTACATGTCTGTTTATGAGCTGTGATTGGATGAAACGAGTACTGTGTGCTGTCAATCACTGATGTAGCGAACGCTGATTCGCTGTTGTGTGCTGTCAATCACTCTTGTGGCGAACGCTGATTCGCTGTTGTGAGCTGTCAATCACGTCGCACGCCGTTGCGACCAGCCCACTTTGTCGTCATTTCCGGTACTACATTGGGCGAAGGTAAGAAAACTACGTTCGCCATTTATGCTTGGAGAATGAACTACATATGCTGTGATTGATTTGTTGACGTCACGTATGTTGTAGCGAGCTCCGCCTCGCTCACGTAAGAAGCTGGTGACGCGCTACGCACGCTGCGTTGGCCCGCCCATTTTTGTCGTCACTTCCAGGTGCCGCACTTTGAGTGACAGGTCACACTCGCTGGTTCACACTCGTTCACACACGAACACACACTTAAACACTCATCTGAAGCCATCAACACTGTCTAGCAACATAAACTTGTCTCTGACAAGAACGCGGTTCGAGCAATTATCACGTTCTTACTGAAAACTAACCCTAAAAGGTTGTTTTCTTTCCATGTACTGATTTAAACTCAGTCGCTTCGTGATAACATACTCGACGCTGCCCCCTGCTGGACGTTAATAGATGAGTTTTCTCTCAACACATCATAAAGTCAGCATTTTTTATGGTGAAAATTACCAGCTTTAAAATTGTTCTGTACACAAACAAAAACTCCTGTTTATTTT
This sequence comes from Garcialebias charrua, assembly GCA_038048925.1. Taxonomy (NCBI): domain Eukaryota; kingdom Metazoa; phylum Chordata; class Actinopteri; order Cyprinodontiformes; family Rivulidae; genus Garcialebias; species Garcialebias charrua. The sequence continues at coordinate 12,565 of JBBPBX010089763.1, forward strand.
AAATAAAATTTTTTGAATAACAGAGGTACAGACGAACAATTGATGCTCATTTTAAATACTGAAGAGATTTAAAATAACACTCAAAAAGCATCTTTTATTTGATTTTCAAATTAAATAAAAAAGAAAAGTTGATGGAGAACAGAGAATTTCCACATTAAGCTCTTCACATCTCTGAATTTTAAACAGAATTGGTGTACACTGTACACTTTTAGTTAAAAATTGCATTTTTAACGTTTTTCTGTGTAAAATTAATGACTCCAGTTTATTTTAAATACAAAATTTAAAATAAACAGAAAGCATCTGCTGACTTGATTTTCACAAAAAATCAAAACAAAGATAGCAGAACAACTTTGAGGATGTCAACAGACAACAAATTGATAAAAGTCACTGATTTTTATTTGGAATGCCATCTGTCATGTTATGCTAAGCACACAAACACCTCCAGTTTATTTTAGATAAAAAATATTTAAAATAAACAGGTAATCCATTTTTCACTCCTGAAAACAGTTTAGCCAAACTGCAATACATCTTTTTTAAGGCATAATGGAGCAGCATTCTGGGTACATTTTAGTGTGAACAATGTATTTATTTCGAATCTTTTAAATAGTGTTTGAGTAAGTAAAACGGACGTCATGCTTGGGTTAGTTAGTAACTGTTGTTGAAAAATAAGTTATATTTTAAAGTTAACACTGCAAAAAGGCATTTAACTTTTACAATTCATTTGAGGGTAAAACCTGAAGAAGGTACCTATGAATAGAAATACTTATTACACAGTGAAACACTTAAACCAGACAGCTGATTAGTTTGATTGACTCAGTGCTGCATTAAAAGTGAAGATTTATTTGCACACATTAAAATTCGAACTGTCTTATTGATTTTCACAAAAAATCAAGTTAAAGATGGAAGTTCAAGACGGTACGCGTCCAAGGCTCATACAGTATGTGCCTCTAGAAGACCCATACATCAGAGGGTACCAAGAGGAACCCCGGAGCCATGAACTGGCTCCCCCTGCACCTTGCACAGAGGAAAAATCTTTCTCATTGTGTGGTGACTACTCAGCTGCCCGAAATGTCTTGCAGAGAAACGATGAACATCCATATTTTTTCTTTGCCAGAATTTTGAAGGCGTATATAGGTGACATGATGGAACCTGACCTGGAAGAGCAGACGCTTTTCAAATCTGTTTTCAGGGATAATCTAATCCCTGATGTTAGATTCGAGTTGCCATGGAACTTGGCCTGGGGTGATTTAGAAGCAACATCTTTGAATGAAATAGTAGAGTGTGCTGCGGATGTCTTTGCAGCTAACATGCTAGCCAAAACACCCTTACAGGTGTCCCCGAATGAAGCGGTCAAATCCCACTCGCTGGAGCTAGAAGGGACAAGTTCATCAACTCCCTCTCCTAACAAAGGCGAAAAGAAACAGACCTTTCAACCTGACAAACCACAAAGTGGGGGTATCCGCGGGAGAAAGAAACCAAAATGGTTCAGATCGAACCAGATGGGTGAAAACCAAGGTCAATCGGTGGGTGGACTTCAAAAGAAATTGAAGGATGGGGACCTATACTCATGTAACTATGCGTTGTCCCAACAGACACCCCCGAGCCTTGGAACTGCACCTCCCGCGCCTCGAACAGAACAGTTCGAAATAGGCAAGGAGTCACAAATGTCCCGGAATA
>JBBPBX010089764.1:2961-14241 GCA_038048925.1 Garcialebias charrua
TTTTTTTTTTTTTTTCCTCAGCCTTTTTTTCCATTTAATGCTCAACTAGAACTGATTTTCCATTTTGCCCCCTTCACCATCGCCTCCATTTGCTTCCTTCCTGGGAGATTTTTTTGTAATTGTGCTGCATAAGAGGAAAAGCTGTGATCTTAAATATTTCTTCCCCTGGTTCATTTTAGCTGAAGTTGCAGGTCCTTGTCTCTTTGCCTCCTGCTGCTTTCCAATCTGTCTTTATTATAGAGCCCTATTCCCTGGATATTAGCATAGAGAGTGTTATATAGAGGCTGAAGATATTGGGCTTTCTGATTTGCTGTGAAGGAAAAGGTCAAATTTATAGTGTTCTGATACTTTTTTTAGACTTGATACACACCAATCTGCATCCTAAAGACAAATTATGCATAATGTGTAATTGCTTAATGATGTGTAAAACTAAACTTTTGTTTTAAAGATTAAAGCTATTAATTAGCTGTTTCAATGTGCATCCACAAGAGATTAAAGAACATTAATCATACTGTGATGTTTTACAGATTAATGTCACATTTATAATTTAATTTGTACTTTTTCTTCTTTGTTTTTTATTTAATTTTATACAAACCAGTATTATTATATTATCTTACCAGTCTGTCAAAACAATTCTTGCATACATTTAATTATAATGTCTTTCCAGTGAGAACCAAGAGAAGATGATCTACTTCTTGTTACTTGATCGCAAAGAGAGGTACCCGAGTCAGGAGGACCAGAACCTTCCCCCTCGCAATGAGATTGGTGAGGTTTGAAAAGTACAGCAAAAAACTGTAGCTAAATACAGTAATGTAACATCATTATATAGTGCACAGCTGTTCATGTTTATAATTTATCTGGTGGAAACCCTGAAGAGCTGTCATCTGAATTTTGAGGAAAATTCACATCAAAATGTCTGATTGATAAGACACAACAAACAACAGCAAAAAAAGATGTTCCAAATTTAGACAAGGGTGATTTATAGACAATTTAAGAAACAATAAGATTTTATTAAGAACATAAACTTTGTTTTACAGCACATTTTTCAACCAATCACAAACGCTCCAAAAAGTAACTGTTTTTCTCAATTTTCATAGATAATTAAGAGAATGAGATCAGAGGTAATTGATGTTTGATCTGAAGATATATTTAATATTGGTTGTGATTTCAAACATACTTCAAATTCACAATTTTTTTTAACTGTGAAAGGAATAAAAAAACAAGGTGTTTTTGATCTGGGAGCTTCTCTCCGTTGTCTCCCTGTCAAATTTAGAACAGACTTCAAAATCTTACTTCTAAACTACAAGTACAAAGCCCTCAACAACCTAGCTCCATCTTATATTACATATCTTATTGTTCCATATTTTCCTAACAGAGCACTTTCCTCTCAGACTGCAGGCTTACTTGTGGTTCCTAGAGTTTCCAAGAGCAGAACTAGAGGAAGATCTTTCAGTTATCAGGCTCCTCTCTTGTGGAACCAACTTCCAGTTTCTGTCCATGAGACTGACACATTGTCCAGTTTTAAGACTGGGATTAAGACTTTCCTTTTTTTTTTTAAATAAATTTTATAGTTAGGGTCAACTTGTTATGCTGCCTTAACCTTAGACTACTAGAGGACAAATCAATCTCATTTATTAAAATTAATTGCTACAAATGAACCATTTTCATTTGAAATTATTTCTATCCTTACATGTGATTCTCGACCTGCCGTTGTGTATCTGTTCCTACCAAACCCAACCGGTCAAAGCAGATGTTCGCTTGTCCTGAGCCTGGTTCTGCCAAAGGTTTCTTCCTCATGAGGGAGTTTTTCCTTTCCTCTGTCGCCTTCATGCTTAAGATGAGAGTCTGCGATGGATTTAAATTCAAAGCAGTCTGCTCCTCAAATAAACAATATTAACTCAATTTATATATATGAATGTTTCTGTTCAGTGCCTTGAGATGACTTCTGTTGTGACTTGGAGCTATATACAGTAAATAATTGAATTGCTCTAATGATGATAAACAACACCATTGTTAGATCATATTATGAAATAGATGTCTATTTGAAAATAAGAAGAAGAATCCAGACCAGTATTACTGCAAACAGGTGTCTTTTAGAAACTTTTTGTAACTGAACCATCCTACAGCATTTTTCCTCCATCAGGAGAAAGAAAATAGATGTTGGGCTTCACTGACTTCCGTCCACAGAAACCTGAGCAGGGACAGAGAAGCTCTTCGCAGGCGCCTTCCTGTGTGTGTCTGCCATGAGATACCGACATTTTGATGAATAGACTCCTCGTTCAGTGAATGTGATACAGTCAATACAGTGACCATTAGTTCAAAGTCTGGAAGGAAGCCATTACTTATTCTCTATTAGTTGGAATGTCAATGTGATCAGTGCTAAACATCATTCAAGCTCTCACAGTTGTCCACACGATGCTCTGAACTGCTCAATATGTAGAAACATACGCAGTGACACAGATGCATCAGGTGCTTTGTGTTTATTCCGAATCGGCTTGTTTGTTTTTGACACAGATCCACCGAAGAAGCGGGTGGATTCTCCCATGTTGAACCGTCATGGCAAGAGGAGACCTGAGAGGAAGTCTATGGAGGTCCTCAGTGTCACAGACGGAGGCTCGCCGGTTCCAGCTAGGAGGGCTATTGACATGACGCAACATGGACAAAGGTATGCACGGAGGAGGAAAATAAAATAAATCAATGTCTGACTGAACAAAATAGAGATGAATGTGTGTGGGTGTTTGAAGGTTATTGCAGTTCGGTTATGTTTCAGCTGGTCTAACAGTGAGTTTGGATCCAGTGCCAGCAAGCTGCATTACAGACAAACATAAACAGACTCTGACTATATGCTCACTTTGTCTTCTGTCTCACCGTAGTAAATCAGTGTACAGTAAAAGCTTGGAAATTCCTGACGGCAGAACAAAACGCAGCAAAGAAGAAAGGTATCAATTTGACATTCACTCCAAATGCTTTAACCTCCTTTCGCCTTATGTCCCACCCCTGCTAGGACAGGAAAAAGATGCAGCCATGCTTTCCGCTCAGGGAATTATTAAATGCCTGTTAAATATTCACAAGATACTATTTTAACCACCGATACCTCATCAAAATAGTTTGGGATGGCGTTTCTCAAAATTAAACAGCTCTTAATTAATTTAATTCACAAACTGAAGAGGAGAGCACGTTTGAAATTCAGAGCCTTAGCATCAACAGCCCCCACTTGTTCCGGCATTAACGTAATTATCACTTCTTCTCATAATCAGTCAGCATTAGTAATCAGTTCTACCAAACTGTGCCCCACTTTCTCCAGATGCTGAACATTTCTCCAGTTTACCATTTTAGAAACGCTCGAATCACACCAAGAACCACACTCCCCTCAGGCTCAGCACACTGATTTTAAATCATTTTCTTCATCTTATTTTAACAACCAACATATCATCACAGTGCACATTTTTTGCTCAGAGGCGGTGACATTTGTACCAGCAGGGAAGATTGAATCTGAGTGAGTGATAACCTGATCTGCCTAATGTAGGCAGATGTGCAGACGTGTTGGAAAAGGCTGTAGAATGTGAATAAATGCAAAGGTACACAGATCATTTAACATTAAAAAAGTGTAGTTATGAGGGAAAATAATGTTAGATGCAATTTTTTTCCCAGATAAAGTTCTTTTTAGAAGGTTTAATTCCTTGTCAAAAACTCACAACATTAAATGCAGTCAGGGTTTTCTGTCCTCTGGTGCCCCTTGAATTAATGTTAAGGATTCATCATCCTGTTTCCTCCATGTTTTTATTCCCTTCAGGCCATCCAAGAATAATCTCGCTTTTATTTTAAGATTGCATTAGTTTTAAAAAAAAAATGCTTTGCTCTGCTTTCCGTGCCAACGCAACCGTTTTAGTCACTTGCAAAATCCAAAAACTGTTCGCTCTGCAACGACTGTTAACATCACCAGATAACGTATCGCTGCAAACTATACAGAAAAATGGAACCACACAAATCATTCTGCAGAGCTTTTAGTGAAAGAGCGTGTGTAGGCTGAGTCATGTATTTCTGAATAAAATCACCTTTTTATTTTCTGCTTTTAAATGGTATCTCTGGGCTGTGACTGGTGGTTGGTCATTTAAGCAAAACAAAAAGGCTCATTTTTCACGTCAGTCTTTGTGAATTCTGAGTGTTGTGCAAACAAATGACCAGTGAGCAGTGCGGCTGCACTTTTAACGGCCAGTTTGTGACAATCACAGCCTATTTATTTGTGCATGGCTTGCAAAACTGCTTTCTTGCCTGTGCACATTATTTTGTTTCCCACCTTCACCCATATCATAAATAACTCAACTTGATTTGTTGTCACCTTGGCTGCCGCCCCCACATTTATCATGTAGTCTGCTGAAGTACACTTTTAAAATGAAAATAGGCAGATTTTGACTAGTTCTTAATTTTTAAAAATGTACACGCCCATTGAAAGGTGGATGTATCATGGTATAGTCTCTGTATGTCCATACGTCATTAAACTTTCTCTTGTCCTGCCCATAACTTCTTGTACACTTGTATCTTTGCTAGACGGTATATCACATACACCTTTCACCACCCCAGTGCCAAGGTAATAGTCACAAATCAAGGTCAAAGTTAAAACATAGTCTTTGGTTGTCTTGGCTACAACTTCTGATCCACTCAGGATAATTTAACAAACCTTGATACACATTTGTACCACCACTAGACAGCATGTTGCATGAGCTTTAAGGTCAAGGTCACAAATCAAGACAAAAGATTATTAGAGTTGCATTTGGGCCTAAAAAATCCGACTTGGCCCGACCTGAACCCGTATCATTTTTTTCTGAGCCCGACCCGAAACTGACCAATTAACTGTGATTACAGGCACCCGAGGGGGGAAAAAAAGGCTTTTTATTATTGAGCTTTTACTGCTTTTGTAAGCAAATCAGTTTGATATGATTTTTAAAAAAAAACATATTTAGAAAGGAATATATCAGATTTCTTGTTTATTAACAAGTTGTTTTTTACGTGAACATGACTAAAGTCAAATGTGTTTGAGACATCAGCTGTCTCTGACTATTTTGAGAGCAGACCTGCTGCACAATCTTTGAACATGTACAGATCTCCTGCTACTGGTTGAGCCTCTGCTCCCCACACAAGTAAAACTGAGAATCATGGAAAACATAGCATAGACTCCCTCACAAATGTCCTCTTCCAACTATAGTTGCAGCCCAGTGAGACACTACCTTCATATTACAGGCCAGGCTATGTTTGTGTCAAAACCCTACAGTTTGTCTGCATCTTTCTTCTACACAACTCTTAGATGTTAGATGTGTGCGTCTTTGACAACAATGACTTTCTCCAGAAGTGCATCCCTTTTAAAATGCAGTTCTCTTTTTTTTTTCTTGTGGTCCCTTGTGTACGGCTATACTTCACTTCCAACCTCCCCAAACCCCACATGCACTGTTAGAATATGGTTGTTCTGTTAACATAGGAATGCTGTTAGATTTACTTGATCTGACCTCCTATTAGCATTTAACTGTGGGACGTGGAAAAGCTTCTAATACCCAGCTGCCTCAAAAGTAAAGGTTTTTTTTTTTTTTTTTTTTGGGGGGGGGACTATTTTCTGTCTTTCATCTCATAAAATGTCTGAATTTTCTGTAGTGTGTGCGTGCTGGTGTGTGTGTGTATGTGTGTTAATGCTGGTGTCTGCGGCAGAACATCATAATGTCCAAAGATTTGACTGACTTCTCCTGAACCTAACCTTATCTCTCCTCGACAGCAAACTTTTGTTGACAGCAGAGAAAATTTGTGGAACTTCAGATCAGAGGATGTCAGAGAGAAGACTGACTTTGAAACCTGTTTTGACAGGATACATTTCCACCAGAATAAAAGTGAAGGAGAGGGAAAACAGTCTTATTTTGAATTACTGTACATAAAAAAAAAACATTCAAACCATAGTCCTTATTGAGTATTTTTATCTTACATTTTTTAAAGAGGCTCTTAAAAAAATTGTGACTCACAATTTTGCAGCTCCTGCAAAGTACAGTATAATTGACTAGATTGGGGATAAATGCAGCTGTGACCATGTTGCATGGTAATAAATTATGCAAATCTCACGTGAAAACTTATTGCATTCTTTATATGCCCTAGTGAATCTTAGAAATATTTTTAAAACCAAAACTCAAAGCACAATAAATCCAGCTGATTTAATTTGAAGCCCAAACAACATACCAGGAGGAATGAAGGGAGGTTAATGATATGTAAATGAAAATGTGAAAGTGCTGTAGTCTAAGGAAGAGAATATCAATGGAATATTTTTTTTTCTTGTACAGATGTGCTCTAATTAGCATACAATTCAAATATGAAATAGTCCAAAAGTCTTAAGTCAGGGTGCCCTGGTGATTATTGACACACGATTTATTAAAGAAGCTACAATGAGCACAAACACACACTGCTGCAGAAACTGGGAGGGGGGGGGTCTCCGTTGTGGAGTTAAGCTGTGAATATTAATGCTCGCGTCCTCGCGGGGGCTTCCAGAGCTCAAAGAAGGAAATGAATTTAAAGCGATGTTGATTTACATGAATATTTACTCGTGTAGTGAAACTCCATTGGTGGGACAAAACTGAACTTTGTCCCTCCAACTCCGAATGCTGCAGTGAAAACCGAAGTGTTGCATCAACTGTTTCGTTTTGTTTTAGTTTTGTTTTATTCGTTTGGCAATTGATTACTACCAAAAGATTACCAAATTTGAGTTGGAAACACAACGGTTCATGTTTTATTCTTGATAGTTTTATTTAAATTTGCCAAGATTTTGAGATCAACTAATGTATCTGTGATGTTTAGCAATGATATTTATTGACTCAATCCAATTAAAAGTATCAATGTTCATGCTTAAAGGTAAAATAAAGTTATCCAAAATTAAATTGAAGTGATCGTAGTAAAACTCAGCAGCTCTCACTCATAAGACCTCTTCTCATCACTTCATTTGCAGTAGATCCTGGGCCTGAGAAGGGAAGTCAACAAATGGACCCCTCGTGTAAATTTAGACTGAATTATGTGTTCATTTCAGCTGCTGTTTTACATTTTTATGTTGAGTTTACTTTTTAAGCTACAGTATGTCAATAATTCCCTGAACTCTTTGTCCAGGACATCCTTGTAAAAGAGATTAATAATCTCAATGGATTTCTTCCTGGTAAAATAAAGGTTTAAATAAAATTCATGATGCCGTTTTTAAACTAATTATTTTTAGCCTTACACTTTGAACCAGTTGAATTTGAGCATGAGACATTACTTTCACAGTAATGTTGCTTAATTTTTATTCATATTAGACCTATTAGAATTCATCTAACTTTTAATACCTTTGCTTTTGGGTAATTGGCGTTGTTTATAAAGTAGCCATCCATATTCTAGACGTATTTGAACATACTGTCCTTTGTTTAGTTTGGTAAAAGTATTATAACAGAATATGTCTCACAGAGTCAGTTTAACTAAGGTCAGACCACTTTTTTTACACATGGTTTAATTGAAAAACCTCATAATTTTATAAACAAACAAACAAAATAAAAAAGGAATCCATTAAGTTAAAGCTAGTGAAAAATGGGAGAAAGCGGTCTGAGAAGGGAAGTCAACAAATCGACCCCTCGTGTAAATTTAAACTGAATTCTGCATTCATTTCAGCTGCTGTTTTACATTTTTATTTATGTGGAGTTATATTTTGTTTGTATGTTTTGTTTGTTTGTGTTGTTTATGTTTACCTGAACTCTAACCATCTTATCAGCAGGATCATCAATCCATGAGGCAGCTCTGGAGAGAACATGTTCAGTGTCTGTGTGCAACCTTATTTCAGTACTCGTCTGAATTTTCACCCATGTGAATGACGGATCAAACCATCAGGATACAGCCCTAAATAGATTTCTGACACCCAGGCATTACACTGTACCCAGAACACTCTTAACCTGCTGGTATGCCCCAGGGCTAAGCAGTCCTATAGGCCCTCCACCAACCTTGAGTCATACAAATATACTTATTTTATTGTTAATGTTTAATTTCGAGAACTAAATCAGCTGCTGATCAGTTTTTGGCACACCTGCTCTATTTTCTCAGAGTAGGCACCACCTGTAGGCTGATGTTTTGCCCCACTGGTCCAGCTCGCTGTTATAAACGTCTCAGGCTTCTTTCTCTCTGCCTGGTCCTCCCGGGCTCCTCTTTTCTCCTCTACTCCTCTCTGCACCTCTCCAGCTAACAGCATCCACCCGGGCAGGCTGCGCCTCGGCCTTCTCTCCCTCAGGAGGTGGAGGAGCTCCTTCTGAAGGTTCAGCTTCTCTGATTACTGGTTTAAAAGATTCTGCCAACTTTGGTTACTCTGCCAACACTCTGAAATGTTTTCCTTGGACATGTTGGCCATTGTAGGGCAGCACGGTGGTGCAACTGGTAGAGCTGCTGCCTCTCAACGAGCAGGTCCCTGGTTCAAATCTCGGTCCAGGGGACTTTCTGTGTGGAGTTTGCATGTTCTCTCCATGCATGCGTGGGTTTTCTGCTGGTACTCCGATTTCCTCCCACAGTCCAAAACATGCATGTTAGGCTGATTGGTAACTCTAAATTGTCCCTAGGTGTGAGTGAGAGCGTGAATGGTTGTTTGTCTCTGTGTTCATTAATTCATTCATTCAAGTTTATTTGATCAAGGACAGCTCAATAAACAATGTTACATGTTAAAAACGAAGCAACCGTTGTCTTGTACAAAGGTTTTCTAGCCACAGGCTAATTTGCAAACCCAGTCCTTTGTTGGACTTTTATATAAAAACAGCTAAAATAAAATTAAAATTTAATTAAGATTAAACAGTTCCCTCACACACATGCTCCTCTGTCCCCATGGGGTTCAGTGTTCACAGATTTGGTTTTGTTTCAACCATTTTTTCACCTGGGAATTAGAAACTCTAAGTTCTATTTCGTGTAGCTCCGCCCTTTAACCACGCCTATTGGGTGTGTCCCTGCGCTTCGCGCCAACATTGAAGACCTTTTAGTCCACGCCCACCTGCTGTGGGCCCCACCTATGTCCACTATAAGTTCAAGGTGGACTATAGTTCTGCTCCCGATTTTTCTTCAAACCAACGACGAAGAAAGATGTCTACACCTCCATTTAAATACTGCCCAGCATGCCACGGCAAGGGCTTCATCCTGTCCTCCGACCTGCACAAGATGTGCGAGATGTGCAATGGACCAGTGCACGCGCAGCAGGCGTTGGAGCCCCATTGCTCCTGCCTTGCCTGCCTCCGTCTGCCGGCGGAGGAGAGGCAGCGCCGAGTGGACCTCTTCACCCTCGGAGTCCAGGAGCAGCACCAGCCGGTGGAGGAAGCAGGTTGGCTAAATGACCTAGCCGAAATAGCCTGCGGCTCAGAGACAGCTAGTGGCGGCGGTCCTCCCTCCGTTGGAGGCTCGGAGCCAGCCTCGCCTTTTCTCCATCCCCAGGAGAGTACTAGCTGCCGCGTCCCGCCCTGTCCTCAGGGAAGCGCGGGACCGGCCCTGTCTCCAATGGGAGCCGAACCATCCGGCGCGCACGTCCCGGACCACGCACCAGTTGGACCGGAACCGTCGCCCTCCATGCCTTCATCAACAGCATCCTCACCAGCACCAGTGGACTCACCTCCCCCCCCGTCTGAGACCCCGGGGGCGCAGGGCAGCCACTCCTCCCTCCTCAGCGTCCTCCCCGAGATCATCAGGTGGGCCGCGGATGTGTGTGGCATGTCGGTGCCTGAAAGCACCACGGCAGCGACGTCCTCGCTCCTGGCGGGAAAGTTCGCACCGAAGCATGGCGGCGCAGCAGAGCCAGTCTGGCCAGACCTGCCGGACGTGATTTCCCTCCTGCAGGGTGCTTTTAAAGACCCCCTGAGGCTGAGGGCACCGGTGGCTTCATCTGCTTCCATCACCAGGGTGCGCGGGCTCACGGCTCAGGACTTTCCCGCGGTGCCGCCGCTCGAACCGAGCCTCTCGGCGGTATTTGGGATCCGTGCGTCCAAGCACGTTGGGAAACGGATATTCCCACCAGCACCTGGCGACCTGCTTGCTGCAAAAACTCAGGACCGCATTCACCAGTGTGCAGCCCAGATCGGCGCGGCCTCGAACAACATTGCGCTTTTAGCGCTCAGCATCGGGCGGACTTCACCTGACGCCACGGTCGGAGACGCGGTGGACGTCATCACCAACTTATGCGCCGTTCAGGCAATGTGCGTCTCCCGCATCTCTGCATGGGCGACACTCCTCCAGCGGAAGCTGTGGCTGGGACTCTCATCCTCCATCCCAGATGAGCTCAAGAAAGATCTGCTGGGGGGACCAATATCGAGCGAGGGGCTCTTCGGCGAGCACTACCGCTCGGTCTTTGAGCAGCTGCGCTCCTCATCAGAGGCACTGGAGCAGGTGAGGAAGCACACTGCCGCGCCCAGACCAGGACCCCGCTCTGCGCCCGGCCCCATCCGCGTGCATGAACAGGGCAGAGGCTTCCGCCAGCAACAGCGTCGCTTTGCACCCACCTCGACCTTCTCGGCGCCGCCACCTCCAGCTCCACCGAGAAGTCACCCTGCTCAGTCCTTCCAGAGGCCTGGGGCGCCTCGGGCCAGGGGCCGTCATCAGCCGTGGACTGGCCACCAGGACTTTAAGAGAAGCCATTATAAAAAATGATGGGGCGCAGGAGGTGTGTGCACTGATGGTTTTTTGGGTTTAAATAAAGAATCTGTTATGAAAAGCAGTGTTTTTCATTTAGACTCGTTACATCCTTCCTGTTCAAGGTATGTGAGCACATCTCCACAAAAGTTTTTTGTGCCTGATACTAAGCTACCCAGCGATCCTGCACAAGACGTGAGTATCTGTAAACTTCAAACAGGCCAGCTGACAGGTGCAGGCACAGACCTCTCTGTGACCTCCCCAGCCCCGCCTCCCCACTCGAGTGTGGGGACCAGCTCCTCCAGGTGTCAGCGATCAAAGAGCAGCACATCACACACGAGAGTCAGAGACACCTCAGTTCTCTTAAACCGTGTTAAAAACCATGAGCCTGGCGTTGGATCATTTGATCAGACCAGGATTTTTACGTTTACTCCTCTCAGTCATCCCGAGGTGAGCGCAGACAGCAAATCGTTCAAAAAAAGACGTTTGTCTCATCTGCCGGGTGCTAACGAAGAACCGAGCAGCAGCTGTGACGCGGTGCTCGGTGAACGCCCCTTTCTCAGAGGGCCTCCCAGGGACCAACGCGGACTCTGTCCACTTGGTGGCGGTCGAGGCCAGATTATCTCTTCTTATGAAACAGGACAG
>JBBPBX010089765.1:0-14241 GCA_038048925.1 Garcialebias charrua
AGTTTTAGCAGGTCGCTTTCGTAAATGAGCCCATGAGGTTCAAAAGATTTACCTGACTAAATAAAGGTTGAATGAATGAAAAAATTCCTTCAGGGAACATGAGTTATGGTGCATAACTTTCAGTTCCCTTTCAGTTCGGTCTCTCGGTGCAACATACTTGCTATGGGAACGTAATTCATTCACGCCCTTGAAATGCTCAGTGAAATGCCTGTTAGTGTGAACGTCTGCCCTTGACCAGAAGGCATCTCAAAGCTACTTTCTATTGTGTATTAGAAAGAACAGCCTGAGTGACATCACACGCAGTAACATCCAAACTGTAGTACTTTGCAAAAGTGTTTAAAGAGCTCCAGTTCGCAGCAGCACAAATGTCTGCAACTGACACGCCCTTGAACAATGACCAGGAAGTGGCCAAGCCCCTGGTTGAGTGAGCATGGACTCCAGGGGGCACTTGTTGACCTTTGCTACCGTATGCCCTTTTAATGGCCTCCGTCACCCAATGTGAGAGGCGCTGTCTTGATAGGGCCTTTCCGGTAGCAGGTGCGGCAAAGCAGACGAATAGTTGGTTTGCAGTGGTGGGCAACGCTAATCAAAAAATTAGTTCCACAATTTCTAAAACGCTTATTAATTTTTTTAGGTCCACAATTTCAAAAGCACAAATGTCTTATGAAAATTAGGGGAAGCTAATCTAATCCGCTATTTATATTCGACAATTGGTAGCCGGCAGCGTTATGCAATATTTGCACTACACTGCCAACTGAAAAGTAACTAAAATGATCCTAAAAGGATGAAATTACAAAAATCAAAGGATTTATTTAATACTTTACGTACATATATTCTATTCGGCCACAAAATTAACAAAAAAGAGAATGATCTTTTAATCCCTAAAACCACTTTTAAATCTCAAATACACGGGTGTGTCGCCACCGCATTTATACATAAAAGTAACCCAAATACATAAAACTAACGACTCACCGTCGAGTGGTCGACACAAAACACACAATAAAATCCTCCGGCCACGTTAATTTGGCTTGAAACAGCGGGGTTCTCTGCGGATTTATCCATTAGTAACCCAGCACAACCAACCAGCTAGACACAGAGTTAGCGTCCAGTTCACCTCTGACCCGGAAGATGTCAACATTCTATAGGCAGTCAACAGATTTAATGAAAAGTAACTAAAATACATAAAACTAACGACTCACCGTCGAGTGGTCGACACAAAACACACAATAAAATCCTCCGGCCGCGTTAATTTGGCTTGAAACAGCGGGGTTCTCTGCGGATTTATCCAAGAAACCCAGCACAATCAGCTAGCCACAGAATTAGCCTCCGAGTTCACCTCTGACCCGGAAGATGTCAAGATGGAATAGTCCATTTTTAGTAGGGGGATAAAGAAATCGACCGGTTTTTGTATTGCGTATTTAATGATCGTTTTCATCGTAACTATAATTATTTTTATGTTAAATGTACATTAACAAGCAGGATCAATGTTAGGGATGTAGGTGACTGGCCGGGGCGGGGCCGGGGCCCCTGCTGAAATGGGATCCCCAGGCACATGGTAGATCCGAGTCTGTTCTCCGCTCTGCTCCCTCCCCCTCCAACCCTCCCTCCTCTCTGCTCTTTACGGTGAGGGAGGGGAAAAAGGTAAAACAAGCAGCTACGGAGCCAGCATAAGAGCTTGTAAATAAGTTTATTGGTTTTTACTGATAGATAATTAGTTATTAGCGGTACTGCATTTTAAATAAAAATAGCACAAATCCGCTTATGAATTATAAAAGTTAGTCAAACCACAAAAACGCTGACAAAAAGTTTAGGTCCACTGTAAGCGGATTAGCGCTTTAGCACTCTCTAGCGGTCTGTACCCACCACTGTTGGTTTGTTTTCCTCCATTCGGCTGTTCTCTGCATGTAGATGCGTAAAGCCCTCACTGGGTAGAGAGCCTGTAGCCTTTCCTGTTCCTGAGAGAGGACAGGATCAGGCGGAAAGGAGGAGAGATCAAATTCTAGACTCCTATGGTTCAGAGTCAAGACCTTGGGAGTGTATGCAGGATTAGGCCTTAGTGTGACCTTTGACCCGTCAGGGGCGAATCTGGTACACATTGGATGTACAGACAATGCATGGAGGTCACCCACGCGTTTCGCCGAGCAAAGAGCCAGGAGAAGAGCAGTTTTATAAGATAGAAGATCTATCTTAATCTCGCTCAGAGGCTCAAATGGCGGGTCGCAAAGAGCCCCCAAGACCAGGCCAAGATCCCAACCAGGGGTCAAGGTCCTGCTGGGTGGCTTGGTTCGAAGCACACCTTTCATATATCTCATTATGATTGGATGTGCTCCAGGAGTCCTGTGTCCCCAGCCCTCGTGACAGGCAGAGATAGCTGCAAGGAACACCTTAATCGTTGAATAAGAACGACCCTTTTCCAGTAAATCCTGAAGGAATGTTAGTAGTTGAGCCAGGTCGCAAGCATAAGAAATGATATTTCTTTCTGAGCACCAGGCTTTGAAGATGCGCCACTTTTGTGTGTATAGAGACTGTGTTGACCCGGCACGGGCATTTTGTATGTTTTTCACCACATTCTCAGGCAGGCCCAAAGCCATCAGCCTGTCCTTTTCGGCTAACAGGCTGGAATTAATTCCAGATCCTGGCCTAAGCAACTGGACTGCGACTTCCTGTGTGAGTCTTTGAAGGTCAACTAGGTTGGGGAGTGGGCCTCCACGTTGATGTGTTAACAGACTTCCCTGATCGAGTCTCCTCGAAGACAGATGAAGTTAATTAATTTTATTAGATTGAGTCGGGACAGGAAAGCTACTGTTTCCCTCCGAAATAGGATTTATTGGATTGAGGGGCTGCTGCTTCTGTAAACAAGCAGATCTCCGGATTCCAATTGTAGTCCCACCCAGTGGAATACTGTTGTGTGGGGACAAGTTTGACGCAGCTTTGTGAGGAAAATCACGTGCTACTCTTCCACCGCTCGAGCGTTATGTGTCCTTCATGAATAATAAAGGAGCAGCAGCAACGTGTGAACTTGGGGATGGTCCTTTGTGACCAGCAGACTCAAGATAATTTGTTGATAAGGAGCCCAGTTTCCTTTCAAAATCAGGAGGAAAATTCTGGTTCGACTCCGATTCTTTTACACACACAGTAACGTGATCACAGCCATTGCTTTGAGGGTGTGAAAATTGTGTCTGCCTTGGGGCATCCAACGTGCTCTCCTGTGGTGCAAACCTGTCACGTGTTCATCTGGTTAGTGTATTAGTCGGCCCCTTGCTCATAATAGAGCGGGGACTGGGACACGTGCCCTTTCCCACCTGTCTCCGCGAAAGGTGTAGGGTCTGTTCACAGACGCCTCTGGGTCTGTCTTCTGGAGACAGGTCCTGAGGCACCCTGCTGGGGCTTATTGAGTAGGCTGGCACCCCATGAGCCATGAGGGAGGGGGATGTGCCCCCCCCTTTATGACGGCTGACAGACCAGAGAGGCCCGTACTGTTGACATTATTTGTGTTGGTGTGTTGTTGTTGTTTTTTTGAACGTCAATAAAACAGGGATGTGCTGTTTTATGAGTTTTATTCGTGCTTACGTGCAACGACATACATGATTTGATGTCACTCACAGCAGGGAGAGCATGGTTTGTGCATGCAACAAAGTTATCAGCCATTTGTACTTTGCTACAAATAAAGTCTGAACAAGGTGCAAACACTCCCGTTACCACGTGAGCGGGAGGTCGTCTAAAATGTAACCGTGGGCCTGGTTCATCAGGCACGTTTTTTGAAGAGCGTCCTGGCTCGCCGAGGAGGCCCTATGCCTGCTCGCTTGGCATGGGACAAACCTGTTTTTGTTCCATGCATGCTCGGAGCGAGGTTGGCTCGGCGGGGGTCTTTGCCGAGGTTCCTCCTCGTATGCTGTCCGCTTCTGCGGTGGCGCACGCGTCGTCGAGCGATGCCGCGGCTGTGCAGGTCTGCCTCCAGCAGGCTCTCTGGGGGACGAAACTCAGACGGGGAATGCCCACCCTGAGGGCTTCAGCCTGCCTGCGCCTTTGGTCCAGCTTGGTTTGGATTCGCTCCAAAGTCTGGCCAAAAAGTCCCTCCGCTTCTATTGAGTGGTAGAGAAAAGGCACCTTTTGTCCCTCCGGTAAATCCGTCAACGACATCCACAGGTGGCGGATCGCGATGACCACTTCCGCCATACCTCTGCCTTGAGCCACAGCAGCTGACCCCATCATACGGAGAACAAAGTCTGTTGCTCTGCGGGCTTAGTCCAGTAATTCGGCAGCAGCTTGCTTATCCGAGGTTTCCTGCAGTTGTTGGAGTTTTTCTGCGAGGTAAGCCTGCATCATCGCGGGCACATTCATGGCACGCGCCACGAGTCCTTGAGCTCTGTAGTACTTCTCGAGAAGCGACGCTGAGGCTCTGCAAGCTTTGCTGGGGAGAGTCGGTTTTGTTCCTGATGACTTGGGAGCTAGGTGGGATGCCAGCGTGTCCTCAATCTGAAGCGCGTTGGCTAAACCCACCTGATCCATGCCTTCCACGTCGAGGAATTGTGAGAGAGGAAGAAGCATGGGCGCTCGTGGTTGAGGCCAGGTGCGGGTTAGTTCCGTGAGGAAGTCTGGGAAGACGGGCATCCTTTGCCTTGTTGCAACCTACTGTTTTGAATAAAAATAGTTCCCCACCAGCCTCGTGACCTGTTGGCGAGGCGGGGGTTCCGGCCAGGGGATGTTCAGCACGTCCGTTGCTCTGTGGCACAGGTCGAATAGAGCCGGGATGGAGAAGTCCGTTTCGGGGAGTACAGGTACCGGGGTCCTGGAGAGGTCCTCTCCCGGATCCTCGATTTCGAGTTCTGGTTCCTCCGCTGAAAATTCGCCCGAGGCTGAGATGGAGATCTCGTCTTCATTCATCATGCCTCTGGTGTCGAACTCGACTGTTAGGTCCACCATGGGAGCAAGCGGGTCAGGGCTGTCGCCCCATTCGACGCGCGTGCTGTCGTGTAGAGCCATGTGTTCGAGCTCTGGGGTCGGAGTGAGGGTCTCCGTGGTGTCTGGGTCCTGTGGACCAGCTGAGCTTCCCATGGCCTTAGCCACGAGGTCCACCCGATGCCGCAGCACCGCATCCAGCATCTGGCTGCAGTGTGGGCAAGAATCGGGCGCGTCCAGAGCTTGTCTTGCATGAAATATACCCAGGCAGACTGGACAGGCCTCATGGGTGTCCGTCGCTGCGAGGGCAAATCCACAGCCACTGGGACAGGCGCGCGAGGTTGGGCTCGCCGTCCCGCTGGTTTTCCTTTGAAGTTTTGTCTTTCGCTTTCCCTTCTCCGGAGGCATGTCCGAGATAAGGTGAGCGAGACCTTCCAGAATCCTTTTTCTTCGTTGTTCAAGTGTCTCCTCCGTCGTGTCGCTTTCGCTGGCTAGCCCGCTAGTATGTTAGCCGGGGTAGCGGTTGTGGCGTAGATATAACACCGTTGAGCAAAGCAACCTGTAGAGAGAGGAGAGAAAAAAAACTTAGAGGTTATAGAAATGTGCAGCCGTACGCAGGGATAAATTCTCTGTGCGCTCTGTGCAAGGAGCGAGCTCACCTCAAGTTGAGCGATGGAGCAGCAGAGAAGTCCCGCGAAGAGAGGTAGTTCAGGTTTTGCGAGTTGAAGTGCAAAAAGAGACAGTTGGAGTGGCGTCAGTCGCCTAAGTACCTAAAGGGCGGTACCTCTGGCGCGGGATGATGCCCCCTGCCGTAAAAGGCGTGAATGTATTCCTTCAGGTAATCGCGCGGGGGCGAAATTCCCATAGCAAGTATGTTGCACCGAGAGACCAAACTGAAAGGGAACGGAGTTAAAAGTCTTGGAAAGTTGAAATCTCAGTCCTCCTCCTGTATTAAGCGAGGGCCGTTCTTTCTTGATATAAACAGCTTCTTTCACACCCCTCTCAAACAACCTGTGCTCTCGGTCCAAAATGTGCACATTCTGGTCCTCAAATGAGTGTCCTTTGTCCGTGAGGTGGAGGTGAACAGCTGAGTTTTGTCCAGAGGAGGTGGCTCTCCTGTGTTGGGACATTCTTCTGTGGATGGGCTGCTTAGTTTCTCCAATGCTTAGTTTCTCCAAGCTTACGCAACACCTCAGTTTTATAACTTGAATCCACACACTCCGTTTCTTTGAATGGACAAAGCTCCTCAGACGAGAAGCGAAACATCTTCAGCTACAGAACAGAAGTTGCTTGTTCTTTTAAACTTGTTTGGATGTTAACATGTCCTGGATGAGCATCTGTTAATTCTCTAACTTCTAGAAGATCTTGTGCTCTAACCTTTGTCAGACACCAAATGGGTCCAGCTACGCTTTACAGATGGAAATGATTTATTTAGCCTTAAACTGCTCAGGTCTCTGTCCACCCCTCCCTCTTTGGTTTGACCACCAGCAGCAGTCTTAGGATGGTCATTGCTCCTAAAGGCCCCAATATACCTGTTTCTTTTGCCTCACGCCGCTCGGCGCCGTGGGAGCGCCGCGGCAAAAGCCTTTGATCACGGGCATGAACGCGCCAAGGTCAGATTTTACTACGCCTACGCGCGCGCGTTGATAAACTGCCTCGCGTGTCAGCAAATGACCAATCAGCGACCTCAATTTGTCCTGCTCCGCCTGGCTGGAGCTGCTGGACCCTGAATCCAGAGAGCAGCGCTTGCACAGAGTATAAATGAACTGCCGGTGCGCAGCACACGCGAATCCAGCGGCGTAGACAAAAGAAACAGGTATATTGGGGCCTTTAGGGTGGTCATTGCTCCTCGGTGTAATCGGTTAATTGGCTGCCACCGAGGTGGTCTCAGTTCTGAAAGCTAATGCACAGACTTTTTTATCTAAACTTCTTGTGAAAATCGCTGCATGTTTGAAAAACTTGGATTATATTACTGCTTTGATCCCTTTAAGCTAATTTAACTGTTCCTGCCAGATGTCACATGTCTCTTACTGCACAACAAACACACACACGAGGACGTTTGTGGAAAAACTACAGTCCAGCTGTGAGCAGCCATGATGATTTTCCTTACCAAAAAAACTGCTTTTCCAAGTGTTCTGCATTAAAACTAAATGTGTGCACTGGAATGCTCACTCAGGTGCACACTGAATCAAATTTATCTTATTTTTTGTAAAAGTTGGCTCCAAACCAACAGTGTCCATATGGCTTCCTCCAGAGGTGTGACCTGAGCGGCTCACACTTTGAAAACTTGAGTGAAAATGACCAGAAAGCTGAACCCTGGGAAGATGGAAAAGCATCTGGCTTTTTTTGTTTCTCTCTGAGTCAAATTAATTAAAACTGTATTTTTTCAACTTTGAATGATTTATCATTTGACGATTTTTGTTATTTGATTCAACAAATTGTAAGAAAAAACAACAACAAAATAAAGATACTAATTTGACTAGTTGTGAACTTTTGAGTGAGGTGGACACAGTTGGCACCCGAACAAGCTTAAAGCAACCACATAATGCATGTGTAATGCTGCGTCACCCAGCTCTTCAGTGCACAGTTGAAACTCATCTGCAGTCCATTAAGCAGCCTGTTCAGGAGGAGTACTTAAGTTTCATGGGAAGCCTCTCTGTCGGAGCAGGATCGCTGCTTCCCTTTCAGAATTAAACATTTTTTTATAAAGTACACTGAGTGCATAATGGGTATCAACAATGGAAACAGTGGCACTACATCCAACAAGCAAATAAAACAAATAAAGGGGATTGAAAACAAATTACAGGAGGATTTAATCTGTTTAGCAGAGACTATTCGTTCTGCAGGAATCCACGAGACATAAACAGGTAAGTGAGTAAAAAAATGGGAAAAAGATGGAGGATGGGGAGGGGAAGTAAGGGAACTACAGGACTGAAGGAAGCACGAAGAAAATGACACAAGATGCTTCTCTCTTTTTTTATTTGGTAACCATGAAGTCGAAGAAGCACCATCCAGTTTAAACTAATGGGGAGGGAATTTATGGTAACACTTACAGAACAAGATCAATAGAAGCTGTGCTTTCAGCAGGGAGGAGTCGGCTCAGCTGAGTCGATATGAGCCTAACAGGATCAGTTACCTCTCAGTGATGGCAGGACAGGAGGAGAGGAGGAAAACTCTGAGATCAACGTCATTTTCTGACACGTTTGATCCGTCTCAGTCCATAAAAGTTCTAAAAATGGATGGATTTGAACAAAGTTCTCAGAAAGTAATCACCGTTTGCACATATAACCCATTAACCAAGATGGCCGTCACAGCTAAGCAAGCTTAACAAACCCAATTTTTTTTGGACTCAGCTAGTTCATCATCATCATCGTCGTCGTCGTCGTCGTCGTCGTCGTCATCATCATATTGTGTCACACCAGAAGGACAACCAAGTCTTTGCTCTGTCGTCGACCTGACAGGTCAGCACGTGTTCAATGTTTCAGACTTCAGGTGGAGGAAGTTAAAAGACGGTCTATGTTCTGGATTTGGTGAACACATTCACATGCATTCCCGGCAAGACTAATTTTACCGAGTCTGTCTTTCTGACACCGGTTCTTGTCCGATCCGGGGCACACCATTGTTTCAGCATTGAGTTGAAAGTTGGTGTAGAAGTACCTGAGACAGATCTGCAACACCTCCTTCTAAGCACTAAGTAACCGTGTTTCCATCTATTTTCAATTCGAATTTTGAGCGAATTTTTGAAATTTCGCAAAAATGTAAATAAAAATTAATGCGAATCAGAAGTGTTTCCATCAACTGGCTTGAAGCGCATCCACCAGGCCACGCAAAGCGGCATTACTGTACGTCAGACATCAGCGTTACGCATGTCTACAGTAAACAGGAAGTAGCGGTTGAAAACAGGACCCGACCACACATCTCGGCAAAATGGAGAGAATATTTCAGGAATGTGTTGCTATCGGGCAAGTTGTATTTATTCTGTCATGCCAACTAGTTTTAGCGATGTTACATGTTGTCCGGAGACGAAGTCACGTGACGTAAATGTTCACTACATCAGAACTGAGTCGGCAAATCTGTTTCCATCTCCGTTTTGCGCATCAGCTCTGTTTCGAAAAACCCAAAAACCACCTCAAGCGAGCGTATCAACTTTTTTGCGAATTAGAGGAAGTAAATTTGAATCGTGCCGGTTCCATTCAGCTTTTCTGCTGCGATACTTCAAAATGCGCATCAAGAAACCTTGATGGAAACACGGCTACTGATGGAGCAAGATCTGTTTTTAAAACTTTGCCACGACGTCAACTCTGTCTGTGAGCACAATATCTCATGAACCTCTGGCTAGATATCAAAAGTTTCAGAAAACAATTACGATGTGTACATTTACAAAAGAGTAGCAATGTGAAGATGGCTGCCACAGCTGTTCTGCAGCACAGAAACGACTGTATTTTCTGCACATTACAGATAAGGTGAAGTTGCTGTGGTAGTAGCTGAGTGTTATGTTTGACACAACTCTGAGCATTAACATATCTCTGTGACTGTGGCTGGCTGCCATCTCTAAATAAAACTGCCATGAAAAACTGCAGGTGAAATAATTCCTTATTTTTATTAACCTTTATTTAACCAGGTAGATCCCATTGAGGTCACAGATCTCTTTTGCAAGGGAGGCCTAGACCTGAAGGCAGACTAACATAAAATGTTTTGGTCTGTGTGGGGAAACCGGAGTACCCGGAGAAAACCCACACAAGGCGAGAAGAACATGCAAACTCCACCTAGAAAGACCCAATGTCCAACTGGGGATTTAACCCAGGACCTTCTTGCTGTGAGACAACAGTGCTAACCACTGAGCCTTCATGAAATGCACAACCTTTAACCGAACTAGTTTTGTTCCTGATCATGCAACCTTCCTTTTTTAAAATACTAAAATGTTTCATTACTGCTACATATTTTGAGACTTGTTTATGTATGTATGGTGACCGATAGTGAATGATTACAGAATTATTATCATAATCAATGTTCCAATTAGGAGTGCCAATCTCTCAGTGTCTGGAGAATCGATTCAATTCTGATTTTTGATGCACCGATTGGATTAAAAATCGATTTTCGATTCTAAAACAATTTTCATTCCAGGATCGATTTTCGATTTAGAATCGATTTTTGATTCTGAAAAGATTTTCGATTGAAATCATGAAAAGATTAAACAATAATGTAAACAAATAAAACATTTATTTAAAACAATAATGTATGCTTGTAGCAAACATTAATAATGTCAAATAATACAGTATAAATACAGCAGGCTGAATTGTGAGCAGATGGGTATATGAATAGAATGCAGCAGCTTTAATCGGGTCCCGGAGGTCACTGGTGCCTATATCCAGCAGTCACTGTGCGAGAGGCAGGGGACACCCTGGACATGTCTCCAGTCCATCACAAATAATTCAAAATACAAACGTAAACTAAGATTTCAGCCTACTGTATTGCATAAACATTTAACTCAAAATAAAATAGACTTCAAAATCATATTGCATTCATCCATGTTTCAAATGTGTATGGATGGATTTTGGTTAAAAGATTTGTTTGGTAAATCTTTTAAACAAAAGGCATATTTTTTCATTCAACCTTTATTTAGTCAGGTAAATCTCATTGAGCCTCGTGGACTCATTTACAAAAGCGACATCTTTACCCGCTTTATCCTTATCGGGTCCTGGAGGTCACTGGTTCGGGTCAGATTTCTTCTTCTTTCTGCCACCTTTCATTTTATGTATTCTGTCATATACTATGAGATATGGTTTTATTTTCTTTATCTTTTGGATTTTAATGTAAAAAAAAAAAATCGATTTTGGGGCTTTTAGAATCGATTCCGAATCGCTAGGACTAAGAATCTAGATTCTTTAAAATAACGTTTTTTTCCCTGCACCCCTAGTTCCAATACCTTAAAATTTGAAGGTAACTTCTAAACAATGGTTTGGAGTATTCTGAAATGGCTGCAGGCCTCTTGTTAACCATTCTCTCTGCATGGCTGGGTTTGTGACTGTTTTTCATGTTGAGCATCTAAAAGGAGACGTCCTGTGGTGCTGGTGTGCTAAAATGAGTCCCACATTCATTAAAAATTGTTGTTCAGTCCTGTTTGAGATGTGGTCTCACATCTTGACGGCTTTTGGCCAGTTTGCTAGCTACAAGCTAATCCGGTTTTTGCATGCACTCTTGAGTTTCCAAATTGGCAGTAAATATGCACCACAATTATTCAGGATGGTTTTATAATATACCATGGGTTTTTTAGAGTCTGAAGGGTCTTGTGACATTTTTGAGCATTGACAGACTAAACCAGTTGCCCCGTTAGTTTAAGCTAATACGGTGGCCCTAAGGTGTAAATGAACAACATTTGAAAAAACGAAATTACATTAAGCCAAAGCGGAAGTGGCCGGAATCACATTAGATGAAAAACAGAATTACATTAAACCAAAGCGGAAGTGGCCGTGATTCTATTTTTTTTATGTGATTCCGTTTTTTCAAATGTAATTCCGTTTTTTCCAAATGTGATTCAGTTTTTTTCAAATGTAATTCTGTTTTTTCAAATGTGATTCTGTTTTTTCTAATGCGATTCCGGCCACTTCCGCTTTGGCTTAATGTAATTCTGTTTTTTCTAATGTGATTCGAGCCACTTTGGCTTAATGTAATTTCGTTTTTTCAAATGGTGTTGTGTTTTTGTTGTTTTCCTTATGTTTTTTTAAATGTAATTCCGTTTTTTCAAATGTTGCTCATTTACACCTTAGGGCCACCGTAAGCTAACTCGGTTTTAACATCAGTTGTGAACACGTTCACGTCATTTGTTTGGCCAAAGAAGCTGTAAAATAGGTTTGTGATTTCTCTGGGGTACATACGGTGTGGACTTTGAGAGTTTAGGTTATTGTATGCAGATCAACATGCAATGAAATGCTCAGGAGGAGAAGTAAAAAAAAAAAACTTGCAACAGTTCTGAGCCTCATCAGTCCAAAACCAGGCCAGTATCCTCCTGTTATGTCAGCGTAACACCTTTGCTTCAAACTTTCTTTAAAGGGGACCACACATGCAAAATTCACTTTTTAATGTTTTTTTACTCAAATTTGGGTATTTACTTCATAAAGAAACAGTCCTAAGGCCAAAAAAATGCACCCAGTGGTTTATTTACTATAAGTAGATTTATTTATCTTAGATAGAAACGGGCCGATTGCACTTCCTGCGGTTTGTGACGTCACAAACCGCAGCCACAACCCACACCAAACCTGAGTCCAGCCCCTCACCTAGCAACCACTGGTGCGGCTCAACCCACTTCACTATAAAAGACGTCACGGTTGCCGAGCAGTTTAGGAACTGACCTGGCGGTCATTTATTTATTTATTCATTTATTTAGCCCCCGGGGGGGCTATGGGCTCAGCCCTGCTCCAGCCAGCAGCACATCTTGAGTAAAACCAGAATGTTTTATTACCTTGTTTGAATGAACTCTGTCTCGTTGAAACTGTGCACACACACTCTCGCGGTTTGGACTTGTTTCTTATATGATGGAGGACTGCTCTAACACAACTGTCAGTTTGGTCGAGCGGTTAAGACACTTGAGCGGCACGCAGGAGACTAGAGTTCGCGTCCTGTCAACGGCATCGTTTTTTTTTTCCCTTTTTATTTAAAGCCTTTTGTTTCGGAGAAATCGGGGTGAAACTAGATATATACATCGATATAATAATACTTTATAATTGTTATTTTTACGTTTTAGTTCAATTTTTAGTGTAATATCGCTCCCAACGCGCAACCGGCAGAAAACTGTGCACACACACACACTTACTCGCGGGACGAGAGTCTGTACCATGAAGCACCACTGATCGATATATTTTCAGATTAGCAACTTATTTATTTTAAGAATACCTTTCACTTCATCAAAATCTAATCAAAACTTCACCGTTCTAAATGTAGGTGGTTGTGATTATTTCTTATACGACGAAAGTCTGTTTTTGCACAACTGCACAGTTGGCCCAGAGGTAATGAACCGGACTCGTCATCCGAAGGACACAGGTTCGCGTCACGGTCGCGGATTTCCTTTTTTTTTTTTTTAAGCCTTTTGTTTTGCAGACCGCCGGCGAAGACACCATCTGCGTGCGGGAGTTGTTGCGAGCTACTGACTTTTGACGTCCGGGGGTCCGGTCAAAAGTTGCCTCATGCGGATAAATTAACTGGAGACATTCTGTGAACTTTGTGTGTGGACTGAAGCACGCTCCAACAAGCGCCGCATGCAACGAGCGGAGCACACCGCCCGCTCGGAGAGGAAAAGCTATCATTAGCCTCGGAGCTAATGCTAAAAAAAGGAGCTGCAAATGGCGGCAAGCGCAGAGGGCTTTTGGTAAGTTATCTTAAGCTACTAGCACTAACAGTAAGTCAAATGAGTAATAAAAAAGAGCTAATTTTAAAATAACAACATATTAGAGATACTGGCTGTTGCAGAGGGCGTAGTTAATGTAAATAGGTCTTTGTAGGGCGTGGCTTTCAGACCTCATTATTCATAAACCGGTCGTTTAGAACGGAAGTGAAATTTGGCAGAATTAGAAAGGGGATATTTTTTAATCTAAGCATTATTTTGTGTATAAAATTGACTGAAAATGGTCTGGATAGCCCACAGATAAACCACAAAAAATTATATATCCTACATTTGGTCCCCTTTAATCTGTAAGAAGACGTGCAACAAGGTCCCTTCCAAACCAGTTAGGTCTGAACCATGAACTTCCAGAACCGGAGCCAGTTCTGATCTTGCAAAAGTTCTGATGCAATGTTATTTAGGGCATGAAAAGCTGCAGATGAAACCTCTAACTGAACTAGTTTTATTCCTGATCATACACGTGCAACCTTTCCTTTGTTTAAACACCAACATGGTCCACGTTGACCTTTACCAACTGGTCTGCAATGTGTTTTTCATTTAGCCAGTCACACAAACACTCACAGCACTCTCTAATGTAGACCTGGAGCTCTTTGTTTCCCTACAATCATAAACTAATTATCACGTCCAGGAGAATGACGGGGTTCGACGTTTGGCTGTTCAGAAGCAGAAGCACATGTTTCTGAACCAGAAGTGGTGTCATCAGCACATAATTGTTGGCTGCGCCGTAATTTAACTCACATGACAAAACTATGGGTTCTGGTGGGAGGAAGTCCAGCACATTTAGCATATTTTAATGGGATTATGATTTCTGGTAATACATACGAGTGAACTCAGACAATAAGCATTACTGAGATTTATTAAAAATACATTTACAAATTTGAAAATAAATAAAGAAAACCTTTATGGGGTATATATATATATATATATATATGTATGTATGTATGTAT
>JBBPBX010089766.1:0-14241 GCA_038048925.1 Garcialebias charrua
TTTGTAAAAGACAACAATGAAATTCATGATGAAAATGAAATTGTAAATGGATTTAATCAATATTTTGTGAATGTTGGATCAAGCCTTGCAGCTAAAATACCAAAAGTAGATAAAAATGTGATCCATTCAATTACAGGTTGTGCAAATAGTATTTTTCTAAATGGAACTAACAAAGAGGAAATAATGAATGTAGTAAAACATCTTACAGACAAGAGATCAAGGGACTGGGTGGACATGGATATGATGTTTGTAAAGGACATAATGAGCCATGTTATTGAGCCGTTTACATATGTAATTTATCATTTTCAACAGGAATATTTCCAGATAATATGAAAGTAGCTAAGGTCATTCCTCTTTTTAAAAATGGTGATAAATGTGTATTCAACAATTATAGACCTATATCCTTGTTACCACAGTTTTCAAAAATTCTTGAAAAACTATTTGTAAACAGACTAGATCAATTTATAGATAAACAAAATATTCTAAGCAACAGTCAGTATGGGTTTAGAGCAAAAAACTCTACATCAATGGCTCTCATGGAATTAATGGAACAAATAACTACTGCTGTCGATCAAAAACAATATTGTATCAGTATTTTTGTTGATTTAAAAAAAGCATTTGATACTATTGATCACACCATTCTCCTTGAAAAACTGAACAAATATGGTATTAGAGGACCAGCATTACAGTGGGTATCTAGCTACTTAAAAGATAGGAAACAATTTGTACAAATAAATGATGTAAGATCTGACCTCTGTAATATCACATGTGGAGTTCCCCAAGGCTCTGTACTTGGACCAAAGCTATTTATTTTATATGTGAATGACTTGGTAAATGTGTCAGGACTCCTTAAATGTGTACTTTTTGCTGATGATACCACATTTTTCTGTTTAGGTGAAGATATAGAACAAATGTTGGAATTGATAAAGACAGAATTTGTCAAGATACAAACTTGGTTTAAAATAAATAAATTATCATTAAATCTAGAAAAAACTAATTACATGATATTCAGTAATAAAAAGAAAACTGTTGATGTTCCACTCAAAATTGAGGGTGTTGAGATTTGTAGAGTGAGTGAGGTGAAGTTTTTGGGTGTTATCATTGATGACAAACTGACATGGAAACAACACATAAATTCTGTAAGAATAAAAATAGCTAAATCGATTGCAGTACTATACAAGGTCAGAGACCTATTGAATGATAAAGCTCTGTATTTGTTGTATAACACAATCATTGTTCCACACTTAATCTATTGTATTGATGTTTGGGGGAATGCGTGTAAAACAATCACAAAGCCTATTTTTGTATTACAGAAAAGAGCTGTAAGAATTATCACTAGAAAACATTACCGTCATCCATCAAGTACATTATTTTATCAACTGAAGTTATTGAAGTTCCATGATTTGGTAGACTATAATATTTTATCAGTTATGTATAGGGCTCAAAATAATGCATTACCTTTAAATATCCAAATGCATTTTGTTAAAAGACAAAGTTGTTATAATCTTAAGGGGACAGAGTTGTTTGTAAAACCACAATTCAGAACTAGTTTGAAGGGACGTTCTACCTCAATCCAGGGAATTAGATTATGGAATGGCTTGGAGAATGTAGTTAAAAATGCCAAGTCAATGTTTACATTTAAGAAAATGATCAAAACGAATGTGTTAAAAAATATATATGAAATAGCGTAATGTGTATTGTATTAGTTAGAAAATTAGAAAGAGTTAGTCATTTTGTACTGTTGGTTGAAGATTATTATTGTTTAATCTGATTGTTGGAAAAAAGGGGCAGATATAATAAGATTTATTCTTCTTTCTGCTACCTTTCATTTTTTTATATTTTGTACATTATCATTTATGGGATTGTTTTGTATTGTTTCTTTTGTAAAAAAAATGAACAAATTTAATAAACATAAACATAAACATGTAGAGCATATGTTGGAATTGATAAAGACAGAATTTGTCAAAATACAAACTTGGTTTAAACTTAATAAATTATCATTAAATCTGTAAGGGTGGCTCCCTCTGTCTCAGTCTGATTGGTTTTACATGTTGTCCCTCAGGTCTGCCTGTTGTTCTCCTTCCCTCTGTTGGTCTTGTCTTCATGTTTATTCTTGTTTAGTCTTCATATTTCCTTTAGGTCCCCTTCTAGTTTAGTCTTCATGTTTTCATGTTTATTCTATTTTAGGTCCCCTTCTAGTTTAGTCTTCATGTTTATTCTTGTTTAGTCTTCATGTTTATTTTAGGTCCCCTTCTGGTGTAGTCTACATGTTTATTCTTGTTTAGTCTTCATGTTTATTTTAGGTCCCCTTCTGGTGTAGTCTACATGTTTTTAGGTCCCCTTCTAATCTAGTCCACATGTTTGTTTTATTATTGTTCAACCTAGAGTAAGTCACCCTGGTTTTCCTCCCACGTTTCAGAGTCAGCCTTGTTCTGTTAGTTGTTCCCAGGTGTGTGTCGTTACTCCCTGTCTTGTCTGTGTGTATATATACTCTGTCTGCAGTCTGTTTGTTGTCGGGTCATTCGTCCATTTCCCCCTGTGTGTCGTGTATCTGCTTCGCTTCAGCTCCTTGGTCTGTGAGTATGTCTCTATAGTTTTGAGTTCTAGTAATCCAATCACAGTTTGAGCTCTAAAGCCACAGTTCTAGTTTTAGTCCTGAGTTTATGTTTCATGTTCTACTGCCACGTCAGTATTTTGATTTGTCTCATTAAAGTTTATTTTGATTCTTACTCGTGCCTCTGAGAGTCTGCTGTCTGCACCATTGTACTCATTTCCTCCCACACCACGCCGATCGTGACAGAATATGACCCGACCATTCCTGAGTCCAGCAGACAGATAATTCAGATTCACATCAGAGGCAGAAGATGGCGGCAGGAGCAGCCGTCATACACGTGAGAGGCTTCCTGACGGACGCCGCTCGGAGCTTTCACGAACCTGCGCATGAAGAGCTTCCATCTCCGCTCTTGCTCGAGGAACGAGCAAGAGGAAGACGCGGAATTGGCTGCTCCACACAGTTTTCCTCCTTCCCTCCTGTGCGAGCCATTGCCTTGTGGGAAGCGTCCAAAGACGAATCGGACCCAGAGTCCGGTTCCGATCCAGTTCCTGAAACACGGCGTCGCCGAAGGAGGCGGCGACCAGCAAAGACAAACATTTCCGGGTTTCTTCCCTTTTCCCCTCCGGTTTCTCCCACGCCGTCAGACGGGTCGAGGAGGACTGCGGAGGAGGAGGGATTCCTGCTCCCGCGTTCCGTGACGTCACAGGAGAGCCATCCCTTGAAGGGGGGGTGTGGATCCCACAACACGGTTGAGAGGAGACTCCCTCACAAGACCCCGCCCCAGAAGGAGTGTTCAAGCTCCTGCTCTGAAGAGGATCACACGTCGACCACAGAGGTCGCTATGGAACCCAGATCTGAGACTACTCTCACTTGCCAGCAAATGCAAAAGCTAATTAATGCTGCTATTGAAAATCCGGACCATCATTACAAAATGAAGGCCTTTTCCATAGTTATAATAATAATAATAATGAATTCCATTTATAATGCACTTTTCATTAATAAAAATCTCAAAGTGCTACAAAGAAGCAAAGATCAAAATAAAACAAGTGATAAAATCAAATAAAATCAATAATAATATCGACTAAGATCAAAGATAAAATCATGTGGATGCAGATTAGGCTTGCTTAAAAAATAAATAAAATAAAACAAGTGATAAAATCAAGTAAAATCAATAATGATATCAGCTAAGATCAAAGATAAAATCATGTATGATTGTACAGCCACACTTCCAGGCTGTCATATTGTTAAGTTTGCAGATGATACAGCTGTGGTGGGATGCATCACAGATAATGATGAATCCAGCTACAGACAGGAGGTGGAACATCTGGAGAGCTGGTGCAAAGAGAACAACCTTCACATGAATGTGAAGAAGACGAAGGAGATGATTGTGGACTTCAGAAGGAACAAACACACCCACACCCCACTGTATATAGGTGGATCTGCGGTGGAGGTGGTCTCCAGCTACAAATACCTGGGTGTACACATGAATGATAACCTCAGCTGGAGCAACAACACCACCAGCCTGATCAAGAAAGGTCATCAGAGACTCTACTTCCTCAGACGGCTGAGACGAGCCGGTCTGAGAAGCTCAGTCCTCACCTCGTTCTACAGGTGTGCAGTGGAGAGCGTCCTGTGCTCCAGCATCAACGTGTGGCATGGAGGCTGCACAGTTGCAGAGAGGAAAGCTCTACAGAGAGTGGTGAAGGCTGCACAGAAGTCTGTGGGAGTCAGTCTCCCCACCATCACAGACATTTACACCTCCAGATGCAGAAAAAGAGCCACCTGCATCATGAAAGACCTCACTCACCCAGCACACTCACTCTTTGCACCACTCCCCTCGGGACGGAGGTTGAGGAGCATCAAATGTAGAACCACTAGACTGAGGAACAGCTTCTACCCTGAGGCTGTCAGACTCATGAATAAATAAATAATAAGAATAAACACTGCAAAATGTCACATCATGTTGATGCTGATCTGTTTCTTGTTGCTGCGTTCATCTGTGACCATCTGCTCATGTTCGTGCTGCTGTTTATAATGATGTTTTTCTACTACATTAGGGCTTAGTGTATTACTAGCTGATGTCTCTCTTAGTTAATCCTAGATGTTATTATTGTTTTTCTCTTGCATTTGTTGTTGGATGTAACTGGGACCCTGTGTACATAATCTCGTTTTCAACACATGTACTACATGCGGTGCAAATGACAATAAATTCTCTCTGACTCTGACTCTGACTCTCTGACTCTGACTCTATGTGGAGGCAGAATAGGCTTGCTTAAAAAGAAAAGTCTTTATGCTGCTTTTAAAGTCAACCAGTGACTGTGGAGCTCTCAGGTCGTCAGGGAGGGAGTTCCACAGGTGGGGGGCAGCCACACAGAATGCTCGGTCTCCCATGGTCCTCAATTTGGTCCGAGGAATATGAAGGAAATTACTGTTCTGTGATCGTAGAGACCGGGTGGATGAATATGGAACAAGAATGTCCTTTAGATAATCTGGTGAAGTTCCATGTAAGCATTGATGTGTAATGAGAGCAGTTTTGTACAGAATTCTGTAGGTGACAGGAAGCCAATGAAGGTTATGGAGAATGGGTGTAATATGTTCAAATTTACGAGCTCTCAATAAAATCCTTGCTGCACTGTTTTGAATATAATGAAGTTTCTGAAGGTTTTTGCCAGGGATTCCAATAAACAGGGAGTTGCAGTAGTCGAGCCTGGAGGAGACAAAGGCATTAGTTGAAGACATAATCACCAACAATACATGTCTGATACCAAACCCAGGTCTCACACAAATATTGACTCTTGTTAGGGCTTTGAGAGATAAGTCCAGAGCGTTTGTTACTGTGTGTTCTGATGTTTCAGATTGTGCCGACTCCTCTGCAGCAACAGAGGGCACTGCTACCACAGAGAATGCAGCCATTCATACGCCTGCTGAGATGGTCGTTGTTCCAGCACCAGAGGGTGCTGTTATCCCAGTATCCACAGGGGGTGCTGTGGAACTAGAACACCTGGTCACTCTAATCTTTCGGCAGCTCCACACACATTTTTCTGTTGGACTGGAGCGTGAGGTCTTGGGTGTTCTTCAGCAGCTCTTAACCCTTTTTATGTCTGCTGTCTCTAGTACAGATCCTTGTTATAAAAACAATATTCTCCTAATGATGGAACAGTTATTAATGTCTAGACACAGTTTTTTAGTTCACCCTGATTTTGCACAGTCATGTGCTCATACAGTTTGCACTACTTCTCATACTTGCACTAATGTCTGTATTACATCACTGCCTATAATCATAATACTGTTTACATTCTCTGTTTACATTTATTAATACTGTTTACTTTTATTACTACTGCTTACATGTAATTACTACTGTTTACATTTATTTACACTACTCTAATATCTACACCACTGCTGATACATATACAGTGTGCTCTGAACGGTCTTATTTAGGGATGCCCAATGTGCCTTACTGCATATGCCACTTTTTGCCTCTACAACAACATCAACTACTACCTCATACATATACTGTGTACATTAACTCATACGCTGCTTTGCCACTTTGCAAATGTCAATGCTAGAAACCTTTAGTTTATTTTAGTTATACTTTTTATACTCTTTTTTTATACTAGTATGCAAAAACTCAGGACAATATTATGTTCATTAAATGTTTAATGTTTTAGTTTTAGAGTTGGTGTAAATTTTCATACTCTTATACCACTATGCAAAAACTCAGGACAGTGTTAGTTTTACTATTTTATGCTTATGTCTATTATTATATGTTTCAGTGTTTCAATGTTTAGATGTTTACTGTTGCACCGAGGGACTGAGAGAAACGCAATTTCGGTCCTGTGTATGTCCTGTACTGTACATATTGCAGATCTGACAATAAAGTTGACTTTGACTTTGACTTATTAGAAATGATTACAACCCTGAAGACCTTATACTCAGAAATTCCTACCTCTTGTTCTTATCGTCCTACTGAGTCGTCCCTAGTTTCCGCAGGAAGTGCTGCTGCTACAGAGAGCACAGACACTACAGAAAGCTTGGACACTAAGGACTCTGGATTGGTGCCACCAGGGGGCGCTATGTCTTCAGCATCCACAGAGGGTGCTATGACTTCAGCATCCACAGAGAGTGCTATGACGTCAGCATCCACAGAGGGTGCTATGACTTCAGCATCCATAGCGTGTGCCATGTCTTTAGCATCCACAGAGGGTGCTATGTCTCTAGCATCTACAGAGGACGTTACACCCTCAGCACCAGAACCTTTAGCGCCATCATGCCTCGAGGGTTCCCAGGAGGAAGCCCTTCACGCTTCCTGTTCCAGGTGGGACCCGGACCCGGAGGGAGTTGTCCACATCTTCTGCTACCCTGAGGTCTCGCTGCCAGCTCCAGAGGGCGCTGCCGTCCTGCCTCTGGCTCCAGAGGGCGCTACCCTGCTGCCTCCGGCTCCAGAGGGCGCTACCCTGCTGCCTCCGGCTCCAGAGGGCGCTGCCCTGCTGCCTCTGGCGCCCGAGGGCGCTGCCCTGCTGCCTCCGGCTCCTGGGGACGCCGCCTTGCTGCCTCCGGCTCCTGAGGGCGCTACCCTGCTGTCTCCGGATCCTGAGGGCGCTACCCTGCTGCCTCCGGCTCCTGAGGGCATTGCCCTGCTGCCTCCGGCTCCTGAGGGCGCTGCCCTGCTACCTCCGGCTCCTGAGGGCACTGCCCTGCTGCCTCCGGCTCCCGGGGGCGCCGCCCTGCTACCTCCGGCTCCCGAGGGCGCCGCCCTGCTGCCTCCGGCTCCAGAGGGCGCTGCCCTGCTGCCTCCGGCTCCCGAGGGCGCTGCCCTGCTGCCTCCGGCTCCT
This sequence comes from Garcialebias charrua, assembly GCA_038048925.1. Classification (NCBI taxonomy): domain Eukaryota; kingdom Metazoa; phylum Chordata; class Actinopteri; order Cyprinodontiformes; family Rivulidae; genus Garcialebias; species Garcialebias charrua. The sequence continues at coordinate 7,387 of JBBPBX010089766.1, forward strand.
GAGGGCGCTGCCCTGCTGCCTCCGGCTCCTGAGGGCGCTGCCCTGCTACCTCCGGCTCCTGAGGGCGCTGCCCTGCTGCCTCCAGCTCCTGAGGGCGCTGCCCTGCTGACTCCGGCTCCTGAGGGCGCTGCCCTGCTGCCTCCGGCTCCTGCTCCTGAGGGCGCTGCCCTGCTGCCTCCGGCTCCAGAGGGCGCTACCCTGCTGCCTCTGGCTCCTGAGGGCATTGCCCTGCTGCCTCCGGCTCCAGAGGGCATTGCCCTGCTGCCTTCGGCTCCAGAGGGCGCTACCCTGCTGCCTCCGGCTCTAGAGGGCATTGCCCTGCTGCCTCCGGCTCCAGAGGGCATTGCCCTGCTGCCTCCGGCTCCAGAGGGTGCTGCCCTGCCTCCGGCTCCAAAGGGCGCTGCCCTGCCTCCGGTTCCAGAGGGCGCTGCCCTGCCTCCAGCACCAGGGAGTGCTCTCTCCACGTCTACAGAGGGTCTCCGTACCGCAGACGCCTCCACGTCTACAGAGGGTCTCCGTACCGCAGACCCCTCCACGTCTACAGAGGGTCTCCGCACCGCAGACTCTCCACGTCTATAGAGGGTCTCCGCAACGCAGACGCTTCCACGTCTACAGAGGGTCTCCGCACCGCAGTCGCCTCCACGTCTACAGAGGGTCTCCGCACCGCAGACGCCTCCACGTCTACAGAGGGTCTCCGTACCGCAGACGCCTCCACATCTACAGAGGGTCTCTGCACCACAGACGTCTCCACCTCTACAGAGGGTTCCAGCACGATGGATGCCTCAATGTCAACTGAGGTTCTCCACATCGATGACGTCTCTGCGCCAGACGTCTCCTCGACTCTCGTCTCTACGCCAGACGTCTCCTCGACTCTCATCTCTACGCCAGACGTCTCCTCGACTCTCGTCTCTACGCCAGACGTCTCCTCGACTCTCGTCTCTATGCCAGACGTCTCCTCGACTCTCGTCTCGACGCCAGACGTCTCCTCGACTCTCGTCTCGACGCCAGACATCTCGACTCTCGGCGCCAGACGTCTCTCCTCTCGAGGTCTCTGCGCTCAAGTTCTCTGCGCTCGACGTATCCACGGCAGACGTCGACGACTCTGTGCTCACTGGCGTTCCTTCGCCTTGTGCTCCAGCCGCAGAAGACTGTGCACTAGCCGACGAAGTTTATGCCCCCATGGTTCCTGCTTTTGGTGTTGGACGGCCTCGCGGTCATCCGCCTGAAGTGGTTCTGCGTGTTGGGCGGCCTCCCGGTCGTCCGCCGGATGGGGTCCTGTGAAACGGATGGTCCCCTGGTCGCCCGCCTGAGGTGGTCCGGCTCGTTGGGCAGCCTCTCGGTCGTCCGCCTGATGGCGTCCTGCGGAACTGTCGGTCCCCCGGTCACCAGCCTGGGGGGTCTTTGGCTGCTCTCGACCTCCTGGCCGCGATGCTTGGGAGTGTTTTGAGTTTCTAGTTTAGTCTAGGTTTGGTTTCCCGAGGTGTTCCTGGTTCTGGTTTTGGTTTTTTGTGGCTCTCGCTGTTTTTTCTGGTTTGGCTTTTATGTTTAGCGTTTGTCCCGGGCCCTGGTTTTTTTTTTCTTTTTTTGGGGGGCGGGGGTTCTTTGGGGACGCCGGGAGGCGTCTTTGAGGGGGGGTGCTGTAAGGGTGGCTCCCTCTGTCTCAGTCTGGTTGGTTTTACATGTTGTCCCTGTTGTTCTTCTTCCCTTTGTTGGTCTTGTCTTCATGTTTATTCTTGTTTAGTCTTCATATTTCCTTTAGGTCCCCTTCTAGTTTAGTCTTCATGTTTTCATGTTTATTCTATTTTAGGTCCCCGTCTAGTTTAGTCTTCATGTTTATATTCGTTTAGTCTTCATGTTTATTTTAGGTCCCCTTCTGGTGTAGTCTACATGTTTTTAGGTCCCCTTCTAATCTAGTCCACATGTTTGTTTTATTATTAGTTCAACCTAGAGTAAGTCACCCTGGTTTTCCTCCCACGTTTCAGAGTCAGCCTTGTTCTGTTAATTGTTCCCAGGTGTGTGTCGTTACTCCCTGTCTTGTCTGTGTGTATATATACTCTGTCTGCAGTCTGTTTGTTGTCGGACATTCGTCCATTTCCCCTGGTGTGTCGTGTATCTGCTTCGCTTCAGCTCCTTGGTCTGTGAGTACGTCTCTATAGTTTTGAGTTCTAGTAATCCAATCACAGTTTGAGCTCTAAAGCCACAGTTCTAGTTTAGTCCTAGAGTTCATGTTTCATGTTTACTGCCACGTCAGTATTTTGATTTGTCTCATTAAAGTTTATTTTGATTCTTACTCGTGCCTCTGAGAGTCTGCTGTCTGCACCATTGTACTCATTTCCTCCCACACCTCGCCGATCGTGACAAAATCTAGATAAAACTACTTACATGATATTCAGTAATAAAAAGAAAACTGTTGATGTTACGTTTAAAATTGAGGGTGTTGAGATTTGTAGAGTGAGTGAGGTGAAGTTTTTGGATGTTATCATTGATGACAAACTGACATGGAAACAACACATAAATTCTGTAAGAATAAAAATAGCTAAATCGATTGCAGTACTAATAATAATAATAATAATAATGAATTCAATTTATAACGCACTTTTCATTAATGAAAATCTCAAAGTGCTACAAGGAGCAACAGAATTAAATGACAATAAAACAGACAATAAAACAAATAATAAAACATTTAAAATCAATAACAATATCAGCTAAGATCAAAAGTAGAATCATGAGGAGGTAGAGTATGCTCGGTCGAAAAGAAAGGTCTTCAAGTCGCTCTTAAAGTCAACCACAGACTGTGGGGCTCTTAGACAGTCAGGAAGAGAGTTCCACAGGCGGGGGGCAGCCACACTGAAAGCCCGGTCTCCCATGGTCCTTAATTTGGTTCTCGGAATGTGAAGGAGATTGCTGTTCTGTGACCGCAGCGAACGGGTGGATGAGTATGGAATGAGAATATCCTTCAGATGATGATGATGATGAATTCAATTTATAACGCACTTTTCATTAATGAAAATCTCAAAGTGCTACAAGGTGCAACAGAAATTAAATGTCAATAAACAAGTAATAAAACAAGTAAAATCAATAACAGTATCAACTAAGATCAAAAGTAGAATCATGAGGAGGCAGAGTATGCTCGGTTGAAAAGAAAGGTCTTCTGATAATCTGGTGAAGTTCCGTGTAAGCATTGATGTGTAATGAGAGCAGTTTTGTACTGAATTCTGTAGGCAACAGGAAGCCAATGAAGGTTATGGAGAATTGGCGTAATATGTTCAAATTTACGAACTCTCAACAAGATCCAGATACAGTACTGTACAAAGTCAGAGACCTATTGAATGACAAAGCTCTGTATTTGTTGTATAACACAATCATTGTTCCACACTTAATCTATTGTATTGATGTTTGGGGGGAAGCGTAAAAAACAATCACAAAGCCTATTTTTGTATTACAGAAAAGAGCTGTAAGAATTATCACTAGAAAACATTACTGTCATCCATCTAGTACATTATTTTATCAACTGAAATTATTGAAGTTCCATGATTTGGTAGATTATAGTTTTATCAGTTATGTATAGGGCTCAGAAAAACGCATTACCTTTAAATATCCAAATGCATTTTGTTAAAAGATAAAGTTGTTATAATCTTAAGGGGACAGAGATATTTTTAAAACCAAAATTCAGAACTAGATTGAAGGGACGTTCTACCTCAATCCAGGGAATTAGATTATGGAATGGTTTGGAGAATGTAGTTAAAAATGCCAAGTCACTGTTTACATTTAAGAAAATGATCAAAAGGAATTTGTTGAAAAAATATATATGAATTAGCATAATGTGTATTGTATCAATTATTAGTTATGTATTAGTATTAGAAAATTAGAAAGAGTTAGTCATTTTTGTATTATAATAGTTAATAGTTTTTGCAGGTAATCTGTGAGTTTCTTTTTATAGGTGCTAGTTGGGTCCCTCTTCAGGGGCTCATAGGTGTTACTGTCGAGGTTATGTTTTCCTGGTAAACAGATGTGTTGAGGACTACTGTGCATCTTCCTTTAAAGTTACTGAACATTATGAATTATACAGTTACCTATGTAAATAAAGGCTGAATGAATTTTTAAACAATCTCAATTTATTTTCTTGATTAGTTCACCTGCATGCACTGTAATGGTGACATTTTCTCTGATTTTTTAATTTTTTTTTACTATTGTCACACCCAATGTAAAAGTCTCCTTAAAGCTGCTATATGTAACATTTAAACACGCTGGCACTTAGAAACATTTTAAACAGAGACACGTTTCTGGTCCCTCCTCACTCAGAGCCATATATGACTCAGCTCCACCTCACTCGCGCAGCAGGAATGCTCCGCCCCCACATGTCCCGTCTCAACCGCTGCAAAGTTCTGTGATTATATGTTAATTAAACGTTCTAAAAAATAAAATAAAACCATGGAGCACTGGTCCAGCAACACAAAAACACCCTGAAATCTGCAGAGCTTCACGCAGCCACGTTGGACATGATTTAATTCGCTCGTGACAAATCCACTTCCTCATTTCTGTCAGTGAAGGAAGAAGCGAACACCGCTGCGGGCTCGCTGCAGGGTTGACAGGCGGGGGCGTGGGTTAGGGGGTGAGAAGTTAGAAGCTCTGTTTTTATTGGCTGAATGGCTGGTTATAAAGTCTGTTTTTATTGGCTGGTTAAACGCGGGCCGCTCTCTGGTTTTTATAAATGCTTTTATTACCACCGGGAGACGCCAGAGGAATATAGTTTTTTTCAGATATTACATGTCAAACATCAATCTTTCAAGAGATAGTGGCAGTTTGAAGAAATATGTTTTTTTTTAAAGCTACATACTGAACCTTTAATGCTCAGGGACCTTTGAAATTTTAAAAGTATAACAACTTTTTGATTAAAACAAATCATCTGTATTACTATTTGAACAGAGTCAGACAAAACTTCTAGAGCAATAATCTCATCTCTGCATTTGTCACACCCTTTATGTGAACTGATGCGTCACTTTTGGAAATGTTCCCTCGTCTGTCGGGAAAAGGTCTTTCTTGTTCCCAGATTGTTATCTCCTGACTGGATGCCAGACATTATTTACTGCTGCTAAGAATGAAGGAAATCTCCAACTGCAATCTTAGCACGTCCACTGCAACTGATAAAGTTATAAGGTAAAGGTTATAAAGAGCCAAAAAAAAAACTTCACTAAAACAGCTAAAGTATTTTCGTTTTTTTCACATTTTATATTTTATCCTTCTACCCAGAGTCTCTCCAGCTCCTCTTGACCGCATAGTGTTTCCAAACCAAACATAAAAACCCTCTCAGAGTTCATGGTCTTCTCAGGGTCTCCTTGTCAGATGAGTCTGATAAATTTCTGAGGAGAAATATTCCAGATGCCTGAAGGCAGCATCTATGAGCAAATTTTACACATAATGAACTCAAACTTGGCAAATCAGCCATTAGGGAGAGCAAGCCAGAGTATCTCTTGTGTCAGTTCCAAGCCTGCGTAAATGATGAGGGTTGTGTCAGGAAGGACATTTGACGTAAAATATTTTTGCCCAAACTATTATCCGAGTTCTTCTAATCAACACCATAATGGCAAAATATGCAGGCTTATTTCATATTATGTTCATACTATTCCCTTTCATTGTGGGCTTTATGTATTTATTATCTTACTTTTAATGATAAAAATACTGTATAATGAGTCACTACAGTCGTTTAGAAAGTGTTTATATTGGAACTAATGCTTGTTTGTTCACATAGTTAGAACAGCTCACCTGTTCCTTCATACTGTAGTGGGCATGACCATGCCGTTCTGATACTTGAACTGTCCCAGTGACACCTTTTCACTGATACTCTCAGAAAAAGGACATTAACACTATTTTATTACATTATTTTGAATCAAAACACAATAAGTCATAAGAGACTCTCTTATTCCTCTATTTTTGTGTTAATGAATAACCTTGTGTTACTTGTATAAGCATTATTGAATTCAATGTTTGTTAAGTCAAAGACTGTTTAATTCAAACTGTTTAATTCAAGTTGGAAATCCAATGTTATTTCAAAATAATGATCACTTCTTCATATGATGAATCAAACGTTGAAAGTGAATTAATGTCAGACTGAACTCGATCAGTTTTGTTAGAAGTTAGAATGCAGTTTCAATCAGTTGTTTTATGAAGCTGGCTCCAGTCAATCTGTTTCTCTCTCTTCATTCTAAACAACTTCTTCTCTGTTCTAAAAACTGATATCCGAGTGACCTTCATCCCACTGGTTCGTTTGGACCAATGGGGAAACAACAAGTCACTGATCACAGATCCTTCCTTAAAGTTCTAAGCTTTTGCTGGAACTGACGGAGTTTGCTGAGGACCTCAATGCCATGAGGTTCCCCAAAGAATTGATGATCGTCTGGTCAACACGCTAATGACCACGTCATTCAGTTAAAGGCTTATAACATGCCAAGTTATAAGTCATCTTCAACAGCTGAAAAAGCTCTTTTATTGACATTCCTTTAAGGAACGTCTTATCTTGAAAACAACACCAGGAGCTGCCGTTACTTTCGGTTCGAGTCAAGGCGCACGTCTGGAGACGCTGAGAATGGTAAACGAACTGACCAAACTGGACCGAGGGAGACTGACCATCTTCACGAGGTAAAAGTCGTCAAATGCTTTGCCAAGGGTACCAACGTGTAGCCGAGTTCAGCCGGAGAGCTGCCATGCTTCTGGTTAAACACATCAAGATAACTCCCTGACTCTTAACTTCTTTTCCTCCATTTCCTTCCTCCTAAACCTTTATCTTCCTAAGCCAGAAACTAAGTTAATGTACCTGCAGAAATGAGTAAAATATCATCCTTCACTTGTTCTGTTGTT
>JBBPBX010089768.1:0-14240 GCA_038048925.1 Garcialebias charrua
CTCCTGCTCGTCTACGATTGAACACAATGACCTATGCAAGTGTAACTTTTGCAAGTTCTGCATAAGTCTGGGGGCTGGCTTCATCTTTCAAGGTGTTAAAGGCATTTTCTCCTGATTTATTCAGATGCTGATGCAGAAGCTTAACATCTTCAGTGAATGGTAATGTTAATGGCCTATTGTATTTGGCATGATTTTAAGTGCTAAGGGCACTATGAGACACCATCTCTGACCATTTTGATGAGCACAGTTTTTTGAATGCGTCTGACGACTTCATCTGTTGTTCATCTTCTGCCATGAGTGCTCGGCAATTTATTTATTTATTTTTTTTTATTTTTATTTATTTATTTATTCATTTTACATTTTGTAAAGAAAAACATTTTTTACATTGTAACAATACAATGAAAGAAGACAAGAAAAACGTAAAATGAAAGGAGACAGGGAGAAGAAAAAAATCTTATTATACCTGCCCCTTTTTTCTATAATGATAACAACAACAAAAAAAAGCGAGATCAATAAAATAACTCAATCAAATATACAAATTTCCAAGGCACTCAACAGTGATACAAAATGTAAACTATTTACAGAATTTGAATACACATTTGCAATTTGGCGATTTGAGTATTTAGTATTTAATTAACATATTTGCTTTGATAATTTTTTTAAAGACTATAATGGATGTTGTAGATTTAATTACATTTTCTAAACTATTCCACAAGTCAACACCTTGTATTGAAACACACCGTCCTTTCAAACTAGTTCTGTATTTTGGCTTTGCAAAAATCTCCATTCCTTTCAGGTTGTAACAGCTCATTCTTTTTACAAAATGCACTTGAACATTTAAAGGCAATGAGTTTTTATGAGCTCTATACATTACCAACAAAATGTTATAATTTACCAAATCATAAAACTTAAGCAACCTAAGTTGTTTAAACAATATATTCGAAGGATGGCAGTAGGGTTTTCCCGCAATAGTTCGCACTGCTCTTTTTTGTAAAATAAATATAGGGTTCGTCAAGGTTTTGCACGCCTTTCCCCAAACCTCTATACAGTATATCAAGTGTGGAACAACTATGGCATTATAAAGCAAGTATAATGCTCTTTCATTCAATAAATCCCTAACTTTATACAAGACACCTGTGGATCTAGATATTTTAGTTTTAACCGAGTTAATATGCTGTTTCCAAGTGAGCTTGTCATCTATCACCACTCCCAAGAATTTCATTTCACTTACTCTGGTTATTTCAAAATCATCAATTTTTAGAGAGAAACCCGTAGTGTTTGTTTTTTTACTAAATAACATGTATTTAGTTTTATCTAAGTTTAATGATAGTTTGTTTAATTTGAACCAGTTTTGTAAGTTAACAAATTCCATATTTAAACATTCAGACATTTCATTTAAATCATTACCAGAATAAAAAAAGGTAGTATCGTCAGCAAAAAGTATACTTTTTAGACTTCTGGACACCATCACTAAATCATTCACGTATAAATTAAACAATTTTGGACCAAGTATTGAGCCCTGTGGGACACCGCATGTGATTTTACAAAAGTTTGATCTGTTTTCCTCTATCTGAACAAATTGTTCTCTATCTTTTAGATAGCTTATTATCCAATTTAGTGCAGGTCCTCTAACGCCATACTTGTCCAATTTATTAATGAGAATTTTGTGATCAATAGTGTCGAAAGCCTTCCTTAAATCAACAAATACACTCATACAATGCTGTTTATTGTCAGTAGCTGTGGTGATATATTCCATAAATTCCATTAAAGCCATAGATGTTGAATACTGTGATCGAAACCCATACTGACTATCACTTAGAATGTTGTATTTTTTTAGAAAATCGTCTAATCTGATTGAAAAAAAATTTTCAAGAATTTTTGAAAACTGTGGGAGCAATGATATTGGCCTATAATTGCTGAAGTTGCCCCTATCACCGCATTTGAAAATAGGGACTACCTTAGCTACTTTCATTTTATCAGGAAATGTGCCCGTAGTGAAAGACAGATTACAAATGTAAGTGAATGGATCAATTACATCAGTTATTATGTCCTTGACAACCATCATATCCATGTCACACCAGTCTCTAGACCTTTTATCTGAAATTTTTTTAACTATCATGATTATTTCATCTTTATCCGTCCCTTTTAGAAACAATGTATTTTCACAACCTTTAATTAAGTAACACACGTCCTTGTCCACTTTGGAAATTGTTTTTGCAAGATTTGATCCAACGTTTACAAAGTAATCGTTGAATCCATTTGCAACTTCGTTATCATTTAGCATTACATCATTTTCATTCACAAAACATTTGGACATACACGTTACTTTTTTGTGTTTGTTTAAGACACTGTTCATTACATTCCAAGTAGCTCTCATATCCCCACGTGTGTTTTGTAGCAATTTACTATAATATTCCTTTTTCTGTTTTTTTATAATTCCTGTTAATTTGTTTTTATACCTTTTATATTTGATTTCTGCCTCAGGGGTTCTTGTTTTCAGGAAACAAGAATACAAATGGTTCTTTTTCTTACATGCGTTCCTTAGTCCAGTTGTCATCCATGGTTGATCAACATTGCGTTTTTGCGTGGAATTTTTCTGCACACAATTTTTTTTGTACAGGGTATCCAAGATAGTCATAAACTCATCATATGATTTGTTTACGTCATCCACATACACACCATTCCAATTTTGTTTTTTTAAATCTTTTTTTAAATTTTCTATTGCTCTTTTGGTCGTGCTTATTTTATATTTTGGTCTTTTAATTGTATTTCTGAAATTATTTTCCATTTTACAAATCGTAAAAACTGGCAAGTGGTCACTGAGATCAGTTTCTAAAATACCACTTATATTAGTTTCATCAGTCAAGTTCGTGAAGATATTGTCAATTGTTGTTTTACTATGAGTTGTTATTCTGGTCGGATTTGATATCAAAGGAAACAAGGTCAAACTACACATTGCATTAACAAATGCACTAACATTAGAGTCTTCTGAATTACCCAGATCGATGTTAAAGTCACCACATAAAAAGACAGTTTTGTTACCTCTCTTTCCAAACAACTCCAAGATTTTGTCAGTAAATGACTCTATGTTTGACCCTGGTGCACGATATACACAACTTATTATTAAATTTTTGTCATTTTTATTTATTATTTCGATAGTTGCCATTTCCATTAAATTGTCTACAGCTATAGACATAGCATCAATTTGTTTACATTTGATTCCATTTTTAGCAAATAGAGCTACTCCTCCACCCTTTTTTTTGTGTCTGTTTTTGTAATATAGTTCATAACCTTCTATAAAAGCATTATCGATATTGTCATCATTTAGCCATGTTTCAGAGAGTGCTATGATTGAAAATGTTTTGTTTAGATTTTTTAAATATTCAGTTATCCTCATTAAACTAGCATTAATACTTCTACAGTTGATGTGAATAATGGAGATGCTTTCATCCTGTATCTTTATATCATTAAATTGAATATCGTCATAATAATTACTTTTGTTGAATAATGGAAGTACATTGTTTTCTATTTCTTCATCTGCATCATATATTTTAAGGTCCGATTTATCATACGGCATCATAAGTTTGTGTAATTATTCTTCATGGTGTTAACTTTATAGTATTTTTGATGTATGTTTATGATAGAGTGAATCTTGAGCATAACCTGTTTATGTCTTAAGCTTTTCCAAGTCAGATAAATCCTGTATTACTTTCGGTGGTGAATCTTCTTGCACTTTGATCCAGATTTTTCCATTTTTTGTCCATGTTGCTACTATTTTGTGTTTTTCTCTTAGCATTCTGGCTTCCTTTGCAATAATACCATTTCTTTTTGTTAAGTGTTCATTTATGTAGATTCTTGTTCCTCTTAATTTTTTTTTTGCCTGCATGATTACTCTATTTTTAATTTTCCTACTGATGAACCTCACAACTACTACTGGTTTAAGATTACCAGTTTTACTGGGTATAGTATGACACATAGAAATGTCCTCACGGTCAATTTCAATGTCCTTGTCCTGAAGAAAGGACACCACTTGGTCTTCTAGAGTCTTCTTTTCTTCAGGTGATGAATCCTCCGTTATTCCTTCATTTTTTGTGACTTTAGAGTACAATCTATTTTTTATTTCCAAGCCAGTAATTACCAGATTTTCCTGTCTTGCGTTTTGTTCTAAATCGTCAATTCTCAGTTCTAATTCTGAGATTTTTTTGTCTTTCAGACTTATTTGTGACTTCAGTTGCTTGATTTCATCAAACAAGCCCATCAGAAGCTTTTGTTGAGCTGTAATTGTTGTAATTTCTGAGCTGATAAAGTTCAGTGATCTCTTAATTTCATCAAGTTCATCAGGATTTTGTTCACTCAGAGCTTGTTTTTCACGTCTTGATTTTCCTGCCATTTTTATATAATTATCCACTTAATGTCAGCTGGAAAGAATGAAACAGACCTCCTCTTCGCCCGCTTCCAGTCTCCTCCTGCAATATGCGCTCCTGCAGTCAAAAACAGCCAGTGACGTCACTCCAGCAATCTGGGTCAGCAGCCCTTCCGCGTTGTCATCCGTCGTCATCCGCCAAGAAACGCCTCCACACCCAAAGCCTAGCCGCAGATGTTAGCTCGTTAGCTAACGTTAGCTCCTGTAGCTCGACAGGCGAAGGGCCGACGTCCATTCACCACCGGCGACGAAGAGTCCGTTCCCACCACGGCTCCAAGCGTCTCCAGATGGCAGCCCTCCAACTGCGGACCCGACTCCGGACAAGGAAAAAACGAGCCAGGCACTAGCCCTCGACAGGGCCAACGCCGGTAGCAGAGGCACCGTCTCTCCTTCGCCTTCTCTCGACTTCGGCCGTCTTCAGAACCAGCGAAAGAAGTGATAACCCCGCTGAGAGAAGTGAGTTTTCCAAATTGATCCGCTTTAGTTTTTGTGATTAGTATGACTCCCGAGGAGCAGAGCGTTCCTCAGTACGTCCGCACCCGGCAGCCATCTTGCCAAATGATACAATGAACAATGAACAAGGTTACAGATTTTGTTCAGTGTATGTCCCAGTTTTATGGCAAGGCTTGTTTTTTTGTATGAACGTGTTTCTTCATCAAAGCCTGACACAGTCTTTACTGCTTGCACAACTCTCTGGAAGTTAGCAGGTTTCACAGCATCCTCTAGGTTATGTATTGCATATTTTGTGCGCAGACATATCAACAAACGGCCAACTTCATGAAGCTTTTGTCGCATGTAGTCGTATTTTGAGGGGTCTTGTCCATGTCTGTTGTGGAGTGACTGAGCAAACTGAATAATACACAGGTCATTTCTCACAGCTGAGGTAACATCGTCGGGTTTCATACTTTTAATGATCTTACAAACTCCACTTGAGATTTCATGATAGAATGCAGACTCTTTAGCCAAAGCCAAACTCAGCACTTTGGCTCTTCCAGGTGGATTATCCATATCCATATTTTCTGGCTTACAGGGGCATCTACGGACATGTCTCCATAGTTGCTTTCGAACGTACATTCCTTCACAGTAGATACAGTGAATAAATGTTCCATCTACGGCCTTAGCTTTTGTCTTTCTCTTCACTTTCAAGGGCCCTTGTCCACCTTGTAAAACTGCATTGTTATGCTTGTGAATTCCCCTGTTCCTCAATTTTTCTAATAAAACTTTGCGCTCTTTAGAATCCTTGTGAAGGGAAAACAGTTGGATAATTTCAGGATGCGTCTGGTGTGTTTGCAAATGGCGTGAAATTTTAGTTTGTGGCTTACCACAAACATAACAGAAGTTTTGTAGACATGTAATCTGCTTTGAGGATTCCTGTTTGAGAAGCTCATCTTTTCTGTCTGGTTTATCCTTTGAGTATGTGGTAGAAGTGGCTTGGCCTGATGTTTTAAATGCGCTTTCTCCAATATTACTTGTGTCAGGAGGAAAGCACCATTTTGACGTGCTGGGAAAAACAGGGAAACTTGTGTCTGACATATTAGGATCAGGTATTGCTCCTTTTTCCAGAATCTGTCCAACTTTGGACTGGCTACACTGAAGGGGGACACAGGGACATCTGGACAAGTCTCCAGTCCATCACAAGGACACATGGACAAGTCTCCAGTCCATCACAGGGATACCTGGACAGGTCTCCAGTCCATCACAGGTACACAGGGACAAGTCTCCAGTCCATCACAAGGACACATGGACAAGTCTCCAGTCCATCACAGGGACATGTGGACAAGTCTCCAGTCAATCACAGGGACACCTGGACAGGTCTCCAGTCCATCACAGGGACACATTTACAACTCTCCAGTCCATCACAGGGACACATTTACAAGTCTCCAGTCCATCACAGGGACACATTTACAAGTCTCCAGTCCATCACAGGGACATCCTGGACAGGTCTCCAGTCCATCACAGGGACACGTGGACAAGTCTCCAGTCCATCACAGGGACACATTTACAAGTCACCAGTCCATCACAGGGACACGTGGACAAGTCTCCAGTCCATCACAGGGACACATGGACAGGTCTCCAGTCCATCACAGGGACATGTGGACAAGTCTCCAGTCCATCACAAGGACACCTGGACAGGTCTCAAGTCCATCACAGGTACACAGGGAAAAGTCTCCAGTCCATCACAAGGACACATGGACAAGTCTCCAGTCCATCACAGGGATACCTGGACAGGTCTCCAGTCCATCACAGGTACACAGGGACAAGTCTCCAGTCCATCACAAGGACACGTGGACAAGTCTCCAGTCCATCACAGGGACATCCTGGACAGGTCTCCAGTCCATCACAGGGACATGTGGACAAGTCTCCAGTCCATCACAAGGATACCTGGACAGGTCTCCAGTCCATCACAGGTACACAGGGACAAGTCTCCAGTCCATCACAAGGACACATGGACAAGTCTCCAGTCCATCACAGGGACATGTGGACAAGTCTCCAGTCCATCACAAGGACACCTGGACAGGTCTCCAGTCCACACAAGGACACCTGGACAGGTCTCCAGTCCATCACAGGTACACAGGGACAAGTCTCCAGTCCATCACAAGGACACATGGACAAGTCTCCAGTCCATCACAAGGACACATGGACAAGTCTCCAGTCCATCACAGGGATACCTGGACAGGTCTCCAGTCCATCACAGGTACACAGGGACAAGTCTCCAGTCCATCACAAGGACACGTGGACAAGTCTCCAGTCCATCACAGGTACATCCTGGACAGGTCTCCAGTCCATCACAGGGACATGTGGACAAGTCTCCAGTCCATCACAAGGACACCTGGACAGGTCTCCAGTCCATCACAGGTACACAGGGACAAGTCTCCAGTCCATCACAAGGACACATGGACAAGTCTCCAGTCCATCACAGGGATACCTGGACAGGTCTCCAGTCCATCACAGGTACACAGGGACAAGTCTCCAGTCCATCACAAGGACACATGGACAAGTCTCCAGTCCATCACAAGGATACCTGGACAGGTCTCCAGTCCATCACAGGTACACAGGGACAAGTCTCCAGTCCATCACAAGGACACATGGACAAGTCTCCAGTCCATCACAGGGATACCTGGACAGGTCTCCAGTCCATCACAGGGACACATTTACAACTCTCCAGTTCATCACAGGGACACATTTACAAGTCTCCAGTCCATCACAGGGACACATTTACAAGTCTCCAGTCCATCACAGGGACATCCTGGACAGGTCTCCAGTCCATCACAGGGACACGTGGACAAGTCTCCAGTCCATCACAGGGACACATTTACAAGTCACCAGTCCATCACAGGGACACGTGGACAAGTCTCCAGTCCATCACAGGGACACATGGACAGGTCTCCAGTCCATCACAGGGACATGTGGACAAGTCTCCAGTCCATCACAAGGACACCTGGACAGGTCTCAAGTCCATCACAGGTACACAGGGACAAGTCTCCAGTCCATCACAAGGACACATGGACAAGTCTCCAGTCCATCACAAGGACACCTGGACAGGTCTCCAGTCCATCACAGGTACACAGGGACAAGTCTCCAGTCCATCACAAGGACACATGGACAAGTCTCCAGTCCATCACAGGGATACCTGGACAGGTCTCCAGTCCATCACAGGTACACAGGGACAAGTCTCCAGTCCATCACAAGGACACGTGGACAAGTCTCCAGTCCATCACAGGGATACCTGGACAGGTCTCCAGTCCATCACAGGTACACAGGGACAAGTCTCCAGTCCATCACAAGGACACATGGACAAGTCTCCAGTCCATCACAGGGATACCTGGACAGGTCTCCAGTCCATCACAGGTACACAGGGACAAGTCTCCAGTCCATCACAAGGACACATGGACAAGTCTCCAGTCCATCACAGGGATACCTGGACAGGTCTCCAGTCCATCACAGGTACACAGGGACAAGTCTCCAGTCCATCACAAGGACACATGGACAAGTCTCCAGTCCATCACAGGGACATGTGGACAAGTCTCCAGTCAATCACAGGGACACCTGGACAGGTCTCCAGTCCATCACAGGGACACATTTACAACTCTTCAGTCCATCACAGGGACACATTTACAAGTCTCCAGTCCATCACAGGGACACATTTACAAGTCTCCAGTCCATCACAGGGACATCCTGGACAGGTCTCCAGTCCATCACAGGGACACGTGGACAAGTCTCCAGTCCATCACAGGGACACATTTACAAGTCACCAGTCCATCACAGGGACACGTGGACAAGTCTCCAGTCCATCACAGGGACACATGGACAGGTCTCCAGTCCATCACAGGGACATGTGGACAAGTCTCCAGTCCATCACAAGGACACCTGGACAGGTCTCAAGTCCATCACAGGTACACAGGGACAAGTCTCCAGTCCATCACAAGGACACATGGACAAGTCTCCAGTCCATCACAGGGGCACATGGACAGCTCTCCAGTCTATCACAGGGACATGTGGACAAGTCTCCAGTCCATCACAAGGACACATGGACAAGTCTCCAGTACATCACAGGGACACGTGGACAAGTCACCAGTCTATCACAGGGACACCTGGACAGGTCTCCAGTATGTCACAAGGACACGTGGACAAGTCACCAGTCCATCACAGGGACACCTACACAAGTCACCAGTCCATCACAGGGACACCTGGACAGGTCTCCAGTCCATCACAGGGACACATGGACAAGTCGCCAGTCCATCACACGGACACCTGGACAAGTCACCAGTCCATCACAGGGACACGTGGACAAGTCTCCAGTCTATCACAGGGACATCTGGACATGTCACCAGTCCATCACAGGGACATCTGGACATGTCACCAGTCCATCACAGGGACACCTGCACAAGTCTCCAATCCATCACAGGGATATCTAAAACCTTTCAGCCTCTTTCCCAATGATTTCAACCCGAGTGAAATGGCTGTAGAGCTTCTGTTCAACCGTTGACAAACCCATGGCATCATCTTCATGGAGCTTGGTGGTGTCACGCTCCATAAAACTTTGTAGGTGCATCTTTGAAACCTCTCCTGCTCGTCTACAATTGAACACAATGACCTGTGCAAGTGTAACTTTTACAAGTTCTGCATAAGTCTGGGGGCTGGCATCATCTTTCAAGGTGCTAAATGCATTTTCTCCTGATTTATTCAGATGCTGATGCAGAAGCTTAAAATCTTCAGTGAATGATAATGTTAATGGCCTTATTGTACTTGGCATGATTTATAGTGCTCCAGCCACTATTAGACACCATCTCTGACCATTCCTCGGTCCGAGGTGCTGCATTCAGCTCAGTCTCATAAATAGCACCCTCTCACAATGGATCAACCAGTTTGCTGATGACAGCCAAAACCAACTGCTCACATGATCAAGAAGGACCTGCAAACTGGTTGATCCACTGTGAGAGGGTGCTATTTATGAGACAGAGCTGAATGCAGCATCTCAGACGGAGGAAGTCTTTCGGATGAAAGACGAAACATTTCTATTTTTTTGTTTTGTTTTGGAATGTCCAGAGGACCAGACTTGTTTTTTTAGATACAGTAACACATCTATAAGTTTTGTTTCCGTTTTTGTCTCATTTCAGTTATTCCCCGGTTTCTCACAAAGTCTCTTATATTTTGAACTGTTCTTTGATCCAACACAGGGCTCTCAACCATCTTACAGTGGCTGCATTCATTCTTACTGGCCAGTTTTCCTTTACTTATGTGCCTTCTGAAATGACGCATTACAGCAGCCACTTCAGCATTCGACCAAGTTCTCTTTGTTACTCTTCTTGGTCCTGGGCTTGAGTTTTTCGCTAGAAAACAAGGAGGAAACAAAAAAATGTATATTTAGTAGTTGGGCAACTCAAAATTCATCAGAACTTTAGACAAAGAATTTATCAGATTACAGGCTGAGGGAAAATCATAAAAATCAACATTAACATTTTATTTTGTTACATGTTTTACCCATGATACATAAATACATTGGACCAAATGGTGTCAATGTGACGGACTGAAAATCTTAGAGTTTAAAAGGAAAATACAAAGAAATTAGTAACAACTAAAGACTTTTCATCCATGTTTTCTTTCTGCTTCTACCTTCTTCAAGGTTCACCACAGTATGCATGAAGTCAACATTAGTTCTAAAACGGCTGTTATTTTAGAACTAATGTTAACTTCATGTATCAATGCCTATCGTAGATGATGGTCATTGATAGGCTATTATGAGGTTTCACTTTTTTAACTAAAATGTGGATTTTACATAAATGTAGACTTTATTTTACTTACTTTTTGACTATCATTCATAATCATTGTAGTCAACAACTTGTTCTCATGTATCTTGGCAGCTTTTGAGTTTTAAAAATTGTGAAAAAAATGGAAAGATTGAAACAAATGACTATTGTTTTACAACAGATGTCCTACTTGATGCAACCTGGGCTTGAACCTGCCACCTCAGGACTATGAGACCATGGCAATGACCACCGAGCTACCTCATCCACCCCCGCCATGCATATAAATATGTTTTTGGATTTTTTTGTCTTCCATCTCTATGTATAGTATTTTGACTTTATGCTCTTCCTCATTAAACTCTGCCTTACCTTTAGTTGAAGGGACAGCTTCATCCATTTTGGATGATGACACTTCTAGAAAACATAACACAAAAGTTTAAAAAAAAATCCTGATACATGCTTAATAATCCAGGTACAAAAAAATTACAAGGTTAAGTCAGGTCCTTATTCTTATTTACTGAATAATTCGTCCAGAGGACCGGACTTAACCTCGTTGTTTTGTTTTATTTTTTGAATGTCCAGAGGACCAGACTTAGCTTTTTTTTAAATATTTTTCTAACTGGATTATTAAGCATGCATCAGGGTACTCGTTTAAAAAAGTTTTGTCATGGGAACGTATGAAATTTGGGTTGAAATAACGTACCATCATCATTATTGTCATGGATGTCATCAGTTGTTGTAGAGTTTGTTGCAGCTTCCACAGGCTGGTCAAGCGTCTCCTCAGGCATTTCTTCGCACTCTTCTGATGGGACTTGTACTGGGACTTGTACTTCATCATTGTCATCTGATTCATTCTCACTTTCCATCTCTTCAGCATCACTTAATTGAATTTCATCTGAGAAAATTCCATTTTAAAATTCAAATTCATTAATTCATTCAACCTTTAATTATACAGGTTAATCACACTGAGCCTTACGGACTGATTTGCAATAGAGACTTGAATTTAACAGAGTGATGACAATAGTGGACTACAAAGAACCTTAAAGGATTTGTACAAATTGAAAAATTTAAATATACATCAGTGTTTCCCCTAGTTAACTTGCCATGGCGGGGTGCTCATCTCATCCATGATTTTTCTTGATGGGTAGGGACGGAGACATGTTTGAGCAAATCTTATACAACAGTTTTTGAGCAGGGGTGGGGGGAGGGTGCATTCAGCATGAGGGAAGAGGCATCTTTAACTTTTTAGCTAGGGAGCCTGTATTTCATACTGCTACCTTAGTGCTATATCAGTGCCGGGTGGGAGTGGGAGGGGGGCAAGTTCACTTTGGTAGGCGGGGCGCTCAGTTCTGTTGACGTGGTGGGGCAGCACCCTGCTTCTATAATGGTAGGGGAAACACTGTACATTAACTCAAAAGGAAAGCATGTCCTAATTTTTGACTAAAAACATTAAAAACTGGACAATCAGTTTTCTAGTATATTCAAAAAAAGTTGTGACTCTAAACAAATTGTGAATAAAAACTGAATGCAATGATGTGGAGATGGCAAATGTCAATATTTTATTGGTAATGGAACATAGATGATAGATCAAAAGTTTAATCTGAGTAAATGTAACATTTTAAAGAAAAAATATGTTGATTCAAAATTTCACATTGTCAATAAATCCCTAAAAAGTGGGGACAAGTAGCAATAAGTGGGTGGAAAAAGGAAATTGAGCTTATAACGAACAGCTGGAAGACCAATTAACACTAATTAGGTAAATTGACAACATGACTGGGTATAAATAGAGCTTCTCAAAGTGTCAGTGTCTCTCAGAAGCCAAGATGGTAAGAGGAACACCAATTCCACCATTGTTGCGCAAAAAGATTGTGCAGCAATACCAGAATGGTGTTACCAGCATAAAATAGCAAAGACTTTTAAGTTATCATCATCAACCATGCATAACATCATCAAAAGATTCAGATAATCTGGAACAATCGCTTTGCGTAAGGGTCAAGGCCGTAAATCTCTACTGGATGCTCGTGATCTCCGGGCACTTAAACGTCACTGCACCTCAAACAGGAATGCTACTGTCAAGGAAATAACAGAATGGGCTCAGAAATACTTCCAGAAAGCATTGTCAGTGAACACAGTCCACCGTGCCATCCGCCATTGCCAGCCAAAACTCTACAGTGCAAAAGGAAGCCATTTCTAAGCAAGCTCCACAAGCTCAGACGTTTGCACTGGGCCAGGGGTCATCTAAAATGGAGTGCGGCAAAATGGAAAACAGTTCTGTGGTCAGATGAGTCACAATTTGAAGTTCTTTATGGAACACTTGGATGCCATGTCATCCGGACCAGAGAGGACAAGGATAGCCCAAGTTGTTATCAATGCTCCGTTCAGAAGCCTGCATCACGGATGGTATGGGGTTGCATGAGCGCTTGTGGCATGGGCAGCTTACATGTCTGGAAAGGCACCATTAATGCAGAGAACTATGTTCAGGTTCTAGAACAGGGATCTGCAACCTTTATGATCAAAAGAGCCATTTCTGCCCCTTTGTTCACTAAATTAAACATTTCCGGAGCCACAATACCTGCTACAACTGGGATTCTCAACTGGTGACACACAGACCACTTTTAAGTTTGTTAGAGGACAATTTTCTGACCGGTAGTTTTCTGGCCATTGTAAAGCTGAAAATATCTAATGATTTGTTGATATTTTTACATTTTAAGATTAAAAAAGACCATATTATCATAAAGAAGGAAAAAGAATGTGATCTTTCCCATTTGTGTGTGTGACTGTTTTGTGGTTTTTAAGGACAGTGTTTTGTCAGGACAGTAATGAGCTGTTATCTGATTGATTGTCTGATTGTTTATAGCGTCTGACTGTCCAAACAAACAACTGTCCATAAAAACCATAGTACACTCCTATACACACATAATTGAACATTAAGGTTGATGAAACCACACGTAGCAAGTAATTCTGTTTAGGAACACAAGAACTAAAATGTACCTTGGTATTCGTGTTTAAAGGAAGTTGATCGTGCTTCTGGCTACCTGCGATCTCCTGACTCTGGACGTGTTCACATGACATCTGTAAGAGATCATTTATACTTATATTTAGAGGAAATTCTACATTTTGATGATAGCTGCTGTCACATGTAAACCAATAAACATTACATGATTGTTTGTTTTTGGCCAAAGTATCCATCTCACATAAAGGAAAGATAAATGGACAGAGTATTTACAAAACTCCTCTCATGATAGGTGGACTAAGATGAAATTAAAATTAGCTGAATGAAAGAAAACTATAAATTTAAAAACTGTGACTAATAATATTGAAGTCATACTTAACAATCCCTGCATTATTTATATAATTGATATCTATGTCATATACATACACACAAATATACATATATACATGTATATAAGCATATCATAAATGCATATTCATGTACTGTACAGTGTATATACATATATGCATATAAATGTATATATGCATATCAGATAGACATATACATGTAAATATAACATGTTCTACTAAAATTGTGTGTGTTTGTGTGTGTGACTGTTTTGTGGTTTTAATGGACAGTG
>JBBPBX010089770.1:0-14240 GCA_038048925.1 Garcialebias charrua
GTAGACACAGTCCCCGCAATGCTTGTTCCTGTCAGGGGACTGCATTCTGAGGACTGTGTGTAGATGACTGTAGAGTAATATTGTTGGCAATCAGTAGGACCTTGCTTAAAATAGTATTGCCAAACAACTTGTCTAGCTTTACCATAGCTCTTTACACAGTGTTACTGTATAGTGTTCTAACTTGAAGTTAATATTAAATGAATCTTAATGACTCATTTGGTGTCTTCTCCACAGGTTTCTGCTCACCCTGACCAAACTGTAGGAGAAGAACCGATGGGATCACTATCCTCATCTCTTGAACCACAGGTGAACAGCTTTCTGACATGGAAATCTTTCTAATTTGTCTGACAGGTATTTTAGTGGACATGGGTTTTTGGGAGAGTAGACACAGTCCCCGCAATGCTTGTTCCTGTCAGGGGACTGCATTCTGAGGACTGTGTGTAGATGACTGTAGAGTAATATTGTTGGCAATCAGTAGGACCTTGCTTAAAATAGTATTGCCAAACAACTTGTCTAGCTTTACCATAGCTCTTTACACAGTGTTACTGTATAGTGTTCTAACTTGGTGTTAATATTAAATGAATCTTAATGACTCATTTGGTGTCTTCTCCACAGGTTTCTGCTCATCCTGACCAAACTGTAGGAGAAGAACCGATGGGATCACTATCCTCATCTCTTGAACCACAGGTGAACAGCTTTCTGACTTGAAAATCTATCTAATTTGTCTGACAGGTATTTTAGTGGACATGGGTTTTTGGGAGAGTAGACACAGTCCCCGCAATGCTTGTTCCTGTCAGGGGACTGCATTCTGAGGACTGTGTGTAGATGACTGTAGAGTAATATTGTTGGCAATCAGTAGGACCTTGCTTAAAATAGTATTGCCAAACAACTTGTCTAGCTTTACCATAGCTCTTTACACAGTGTTACTGTATAGTGTTCTAACTTGAAGTTAATATTAAATGAATCTTAATGACTCATTTGGTGTCTTCTCCACAGGTTTCTGCTCACCCTGACCAAACTGTAGGAGAAGAACCGATGGGATCACTATCCTCATCTCTTGAACCACAGGTGAACAGCTTTCTGACATGGAAATCTTTCTAATTTGTCTGACAGGTATTTTAGTGGACATGGGTTTTTGGGAGAGTAGACACAGTCCCCGCAATGCTTGTTCCTGTCAGGGGACTGCATTCTGAGGACTGTGTGTAGATGACTGTAGAGTAATATTGTTGGCAATCAGTAAGAACTTTTTAAAATAGTATTGCCAAACTTGTCTAGCTTTACCATAGCTTTTTACACAGTGTTACTGTATAGTGTTCTAACTTGAAGTTAATATTAAATAATTCTTAATAACTCATTTGGTGTCTTCTCCACAGGTTTCTGCTCATCTTGACCAAACTGTAGGAGAAGAACTGATGGGATCACTACCCTCATCTCTTGAACCACAGGTGAACAGCTTTCTGACTTTGAAATCTTTCTAATTTGTCTGACAGGTATTTTAGTGGACATGGGTTTTTGGGAGAGTAGACACAGTCCCCGCAATGCTTGTTCCTGTCAGGGGACTGCATTCTGAGGACTGTGTGTAGATGACTGTAGAGTAATATTGTTGGCAATCAGCAGGATCTTGCTTAAAATAATATTGCCAAACGGCTTGTTTAGCTTTACCGTAGCTCTTTACACAGTGTTACTGTGTAGTGTTCTAACTTGGTGTTAATATTAAATGAATCTTAATGACTCATTTGGTGTCTTCTCCACAGGTTTCTGCTCATCCTGACCAAACTGTAGGAGAAGAACCGATGGGATCACTATCCTCATCTCTTGAACCACAGGTGAACAGCTTTCTGACTTGAAAATCTATCTAATTTGTCTGACAGGTATTTTAGTGGACATGGGTTTTTGGGAGAGTAGACACAGTCCCCGCAATGCTTGTTCCTGTCAGGGGACTGCATTCTGAGGACTGTGTGTAGATGACTGTAGAGTAATATTGTTGGCAATCAGTAGGACCTTGCTTAAAATAGTATTGCCAAACAACTTGTCTAGCTTTACCATAGCTCTTTACACAGTGTTACTGTATAGTGTTCTAACTTGAAGTTAATATTAAATGAATCTTAATGACTCATTTGGTGTCTTCTCCACAGGTTTCTGCTCATCCTGACCAAACTGTAGGAGAAGAACCGATGGGATCACTATCCTCATCTCTTGAACCACAGGTGAACAGCTTTCTGACTTGAAAATCTATCTAATTTGTCTGACAGGTATTTTAGTGGACATGGGTTTTTGGGAGAGTAGACACAGTCCCCGCAATGCTTGTTCCTGTCAGGGGACTGCATTCTGAGGACTGTGTGTAGATGACTGTAGAGTAATATTGTTGGCAATCAGTAAGAACTTTTTAAAATAGTATTGCCAAACTTGTCTAGCTTTACCATAGCTTTACACAGTGTTACTGTATAGTGTTCTAACTTGAAGTTAATATTAAATGAATCTTAATGACTCATTTGGTGTCTTCTCCACAGGTTTCTGCTCACCCTGACCAAACTGTAGGAGAAGAACCGATGGGATCACTATCCTCATCTCTTGAACCACAGGTGAACAGCTTTCTGACATGGAAATCTTTCTAATTTGTCTGACAGGTATTTTAGTGGACATGGGTTTTTGGGAGAGTAGACACAGTCCCCGCAATGCTTGTTCCTGTCAGGGGACTGCATTCTGAGGACTGTGTGTAGATGACTGTAGAGTAATATTGTTGGCAATCAGTAGGACCTTGCTTAAAATAGTATTGCCAAACAACTTGTCTAGCTTTACCGTAGCTCTTATTGTTACTGTATAGTGTTCTAACTTGAAGTTAATATTAAATGAATCTTAATGACTCATTTGGTGTCTTCTCTACAGGTTTCTGCTCACCCTGACCAAACTGTAGGAGAAGAACCGATGGGATCAAGATTTATGTTGTGCGAAGAGACTCAACAAAACTTGAACTCAATAATTTTCAAAGTAATTCAGAGGATTGATTTTCAGGTTGTTGAAAAAGGCAAAAATTGTTCTAGTAATATGTTTGCTTAAAGGTATCATAATTAGTTTTTTCTTTCTTTTTTTAAGTTGAGCTTCACCTTTAGTTGAAATGAGGCACAATGCTTTGTAGAGCTCTTTGGTGATCACCTTAATTTAAAGGACTTCAGGATTAAAATTTGAGTAGAATAGTGTTCTTAAAACCTGCTTCAAAGAAAGATTATTTGCTTCTGAATCTATTTAAGTAGGATCTTTTGTTTAGTTTGAGTCATGTATATTGTGTATCTTCTAGATACTCCCTGTGATGGACTGGAGACTTGTCCAGGTGTCCCTGTGATGGACTGGAGATTTGTGCAGGTGTCCTTGTGATGGACTGTTGACTTGGACTTGTCCAGGTGTCCCTGTGATGGACTAGAGATTTGTGCAGGTGTCCCTGTGATGGACTGGTGACTTGTCCACGTGTCCCTGTGATGGACTGGAGACTTGTAAATGTGTCCCTGTGATGGACTGTAGACTTGTCCATGTGTCCATGTGATGGACTGGAGACTTGTCCATGTGTCCCTGTGATGGACTGGAGACTTGTCCATGTGTCCTTGTGATGGACTGGAGACTTGTCCACGTCTCCCTGTGATGGACTGGAGACTTGTACACGTCTACCTGTGATGGACTGGAGACTTGTGCAAGTGTCCCTGTGATGGACTTGTGATGTCCACGTGTCCTTGTGATGGACTTCTGATGTCCACGTGTCCCTGTGATGGACTGGAGACTTGTCCAAGTGTCCCTGTGATGGACTGGAGACTTGTCCAGGTGTCCCTGTCATGGACTAGAGACTTGTCCACATGTCCCTGTGATGGATTGGTGACTTGTCCTGGTGTCCCTGTCATGGACTGGAGACTTGTCCACATGTCCCTGTGATAAACTGGAGACTTGTCCAGGTGTTCTTGTCATGGACTAGAGACTTGTCCAAGTGTCCCTGTGATGGACTGGAGACTTGTCCAGGTGTCCCTGTGATGGACTGGAGACTTGTCCATGTGTCCATGTGATGGACTGGTGACTTGTGTAGGTGTTCCTATGATGGACTAGAGACTTGTAAATGTGTCCCTACACACACACACATATATATATATATATATATATATATATATATATATATATATATATATATATATATATATATATATATATATATATATATATATATATGTATATGTGATAGATTGGAGACTTGTGCATGTGTCCTTGTGATGGACTGGAGACTTGTCCAGGTGTCCCTGTGATGGACTGGAGACTTGTCAAGGTGTCCCTGTGATGGACTGGAGATATGTCCAGGTGTCCCTGTGATGGACTGGAGACTTGTCCATGTGTCCATGTGATGGACTGGTGACTTGTAAATGTGTCCCTGTGATAGACTGGAGACCTGTAAATGTGTCCCTGTGATGGACTGGAGACTTGTAAATGTGTCCCTGTGATAGACTGGAGACTTGTAAATGTGTCCCTGTGATGGACTGGAGACTTGTAAATGTATCCCTGTGATGGACTGGTGACTTGTAAATGTGTCCCTGTGATGGACTGGTGACTTGTCCACGTGTCCCTGTGATGGACTGGAGACTTGTCCAGGTGTCCCTGTGATAGACTGGAGACTTGTCCACGTGTCCCTGTGATAGACTGGAGACTTGTGCAGGTGTCCCTGTGATGGACTGGTGACTTGTCCACGTGTCCTTGTGATGGACTGGAGACTTGTGCAGGTGTCCATGTGATAGATGGGAAACTTGTCCACGTGTCCCTGTGATGGACTGGAGACTTGTCCACGTGTCCCTGTGATGTACTGGTGGCTTGTCCAGCTGTCCCTGTGATGGACTGGAGACCTGTCCAGGTGTCCCTGTGATGGACTGGTGACTTGTACACGTGTCCCTGTGATGGATTAGAGTCTTGTCCACATGTCCCTGTAATGGACTGGAGACTTGTCCACGTGTCCCTGTGATGGACTGGTGACTTGTCCACGTGTCCCTGTGATGGACTGGAGACTTGTCCAGGTGTCCCTGTGATGGACTGGAGACTTGTAAATGTGTCCCTGTGATGGACTAGAGACTTATCCACGTGTCCCTGTGATGGACTGGTGACTTGTAAATGTGTCCCTGTGATGGACTGGAGACTTGTCCACGTGTCCCTGTGATGGACTGGAGACTTGTCCATGTGTCCCTGTGATGGACTGGAGACCTGTCCATGTGTCCTGTGATGGACTGGAGACGTTCACGTGTCCCTGTGATAGACTGGAGACTTGTCCATATGTCCTTGTGATGGACTGGAGACTTGTCCATATGTCCTTGTGATGGACTGGAGACTTGTCCATATGTCCTTGTGATGGACTGGAGACTTGTCCATATGTCCTTGTGATGGACTGGAGACTTGTCCACATGTCCCTGTGATGGACTGGAGACTTGTCCATATGTCCTTGTGATGGACTGGAGACTTGTCCATATGTCCTTGTGATGGACTGGAGACTTGTCCACGTGTCCCTGTGATGGACTGGAGACTTGTCCATATGTCCTTGTGATGGACTGGAGACTTGTCCACGTGTCCCTGTGATGGACTGGAGACTTGTCCATGTATCCCTGTGATGGACTGGAGACCTGTCCATGTGTCCTATGATGGACTGGAGACGTTCCCGTGTCCCTGTGATAGACTGGAGACTTGTCCATATGTCCTTGTCATGGACTGGAGACTTGTCCATATGTCCCTGTGATGAACTGGAGACTTGTGCAGGTGTCCATGTGATGGACTGGAAACTTGTCCACGTGTCCCTGTGATGGACTAGAGACTTGTCCACGTGTCCCTGTGATGTACTGGTGGCTTGTCCAGCTGTCCCTGTGATGGACTGGAGACCTTTCCAGGTGTCCCTGTGATGGACTGGTGACTTGTCCACGTGTCCCTGTGATGGACTGGAGACTTGTCCTTGTGATTGTTGGATATGTGCACCGGCGACCCCCGTGACCCAAAATGGAAGAAACGGGTAAAGATAATGAATGGATGTAGCAAATGGGCAATGTTTAGGCTGATGGTCCTCATTGATCATGTGAGCAACTGGTTTTGGCTGTCATCATAAAGTCTTTATTTATAAGACTGAGCTGAATACAGCATCTCAGACTAAGGAAGTCTTTCATCCGAAAGACTTCCTCAGTCTGAGATGCATTCAGCTCAGTCTTATAAATAAAGACTTCCTGATGACAGCCAAAACCAGTTGCTCACATGATCAATGAGGACCATCAGCCTAATCATGTGATCATATGAGAAGCTGGTTTTGGCTGTCATCAGCAAACTGTTTGATCCACTTTGAGAGGGTGCTATTTATGAGACTGAGCTGAATGTAGCACCTCAGACTGAGGAAGTCTTTATAAGACTGAGCTGAATACAGCATCTCAGACTGAGGAAGTCTTTCGTCGCTCGTAAGTCGGGGATCACCTGTACTTTACAGTGTGTTGTGATGAACCTTGTAAATAAAGTAAATTTTGTTTTAGAAATATGTTCAGGTTTATAATGTTAATGTTTTATAATATGTAAATATGTCATCTCAGAAGTCTTTCATCGCTCGTAAGTCGGGGATCACCTGTACTTTACATTGTGTTGTGATTAACCCTGCAGAAAAAGTAAAAATTTGTTTTAGAAATATGTAAATGTTGATATGTTTTATAATAATGTAAATATGTCACCAGAATTTAAGTTTTAATTTTTTTATTTGAAACATTTAAGTTTTATTTTATTTTAAACATTTGAAGATTTTGTTATTGAAGTTTTTTTAGTGAATGTAAATAAAGTATGTGCATAATTTGTTTAATAAAAGCAGTTCAAAAAATAGTTCTCCTAATGCAGTGTCCTGTCACATTTGTGTGTTTTATGTTAATTTTATGTTAAGTAGGCGGAGTTTAAATGTCCCTTTAAAGACCCCATAATGCATGTTTGTCCTCATAAACCACATTTTTTGACGTCCTTGTAAACCACACTGGAGTCTGGGTGGTAAAACGTGCTGTGAAGCTCCTATCGGAAAGCTAAAGGGACCCAAATTTTTTTCAAAAATTTTAGAGTGCACTGAGCTTGGTCCCAGGTCGCTAGGACCTCGGGAAGGGGTAGACCCCGTATTACACCTTCGGGCGGGTTTGGCGAAAAAGTCCGGCTAAACCACATTGACAAACCTGTGTGTGTGTGTGTGTGTGTGTGTGTGTGTGTGTGTGTGTGATTAATAAACATGGAGCAAATCCATCATTTGACCCAAACAATGAAAGAATGTGTCTCAGAGGACAGGAGACACATGGCTGCAGAGACACCTGTCCCACCTCAGGACCACCTGAAGTTAGCTTCTGATTCACAGCTGCAGACTCAGCAGTTAAAGGGATATTTCACACAATCTTGAACATTTGGACCACCTTAGATCAGCTCTGGGTCAGAATCTAAAATCCTGGTTCTGCTCAAACCTGCTCTGAATTATTCTACACTGAATACAAATACATGAAAACACAGTTTGTGATTTATGAAATCTATATTTGTCAAAGTTAAAAAGGTTTGAATGTGTTTTATCATGTAGACCACCTTCAGTCAGGTCCAGTTCAAAACCTCCAAACTTAGAAAGTTCAAACCTGTTTTTATCCATGGATCTATAGTTTGGTGACTTTGATGGTTCTGCTCTGCTGCACGTTTCATCTGTGCACGTGGTGTTTGTTGATGAATGATTTCATGTGCACGTGGTGTTTGTTGATGAATTATTTCATGTGCACGTGGTGTTTCATGTGTTTTAGACAGTTTTTATTCTTGTTTTAAAGCACACTGAGCTGCTCTGCAGGAAAAGTTTTATACAAATAAAGTTTGACTGGACTCAGACCAGGTCTGAACAGAACCAGGAGTTTAGATTTTCAACCAGTTTCTGTGAATCTAAAAAAGCTAAGTCTGGTCCTCTGGACCTCTGAACCCAGCACTTCAGACTGAGGAAGTCTTTCGGACGAAAGACGAAACATTTCTACAATTTTTTTGCTTTGTTGTGTTTTGTTTTTTTGAAAGTCCAGAGGACCAGACTTAGTTTTTTTAGAATTTTCTACCTGGATTATTGAGCATGCATCAGGGTAGTTTCTGTGAAATTAGTTTAATGACTATAAAAAGTAAATCAACATGTTTTTTTATTCATTTCATGCCACAAAACTAAAAGCAGTTCATATTTAAAATTATATTTTGATATTTAAAAACTAAATCAATAAACCTCTCCTTTTAGTGCTGATCTAAGCTGTGCAGTGGTAGTAGCTGAGAGTGGTCCACAAGCCAGACTCTGAGCTCTAACAGACCAGCTGAGATCTCAGAATATCACATGAGATGCTTCATAACATTATTTACAAGGTTTGACCAAAACGCTACAAGTTTCTCATCACAAGATGATCTTAGTGTCAAACTGTGGGATGAAAGGTGGCGGGTGATATGCATTCCTTCAAGGAATGCTAGACCTTGAATTGATCCAGTTTTTGTGTCTCTGACATCCAGTAAAACTAATTCTGTCCACTTCAATCATTTAGTTCATATTTCAGTTTGAACCTGCATCCTGTTGCTTCAACTCACATCTTTGATTCTTTATTCAGATTGGAGGACTGCAGTTTGTCAGAGATCAGCTGTTCTTCTCTGGTGTCAGCTCTGAAGTCCAACCCCTCCCATCTGACACAACTGTACCTGAGTGAGAACGATCTGTCTGACTCTGGAGTGAAGGAGCTCTGTGGTTTCCTGGAGAGTCCAAACTGTAGACTGGAGGTTCTGAGGTCAGTTCACTGCAGCTGTTGGAGGTTTTCTATGTTTGTCCAACTAAAATCATTCCCTGATACTTCACAATTTATTCATTTATAAATGTTTCATTCATTTAACCCTTTGATGATCTAAAATCAGTCCCACATTTTACTGTTTTATTTTGGTGATGTCAGTAACCACAGATGTTCCTGACAAAGCCTAAAAATCCTTGTAAAGTCTTTTATTTAGTCAGAATAGTTAGAAATGCTCCTGTAAGCTCACAGTAACTTTACGGCCCTTTAGTGTTCATCAGGGACAATCAGCTGTTTGAAACTGTTATAAAAACAACTTTTCATCACATCTTTGTCTCATCATGACAACATTCCTATCAGTAATGTTTCTGACCTTCATCTCTGTACTTTAATTGTTCTATGATGTGACTTGGTGAAGTTTTCCTTGTTCCATGTGTAAACCTCTGTAAAGATTACCGGGACAGACTTCAACGTACCTGGAAGTGCTGCGTTGTTCCCAGCTGGACGCTGCTGCCGAGTCTCGTCTCGTCCCACAAAATGGTTTTAGTTGGAATGTAAAGATCAAAAAGACACTTTTATTGTGGACAAGTCAACATTTAGTATGAAGGAGCTGTTCCACGTGCACGCAGGCTGAAGAATCGTGCGCTCCTCAGCTCAGAACGTCTGACTCCTGTTGTCTTCCCCCAAAGCAGGACGTCAATAGTTGATGCAGCTGCAGCAGCTGCTAAAACATCTGCTTCAGTAGAAGAACTAATGAAACACAAACTGGTGTCGTGCACGAGGACACTTTCAGGAAAACAACACCTCCATGTCTGACACCGAGCAACACTTGCACATTTAACAAAAACACAGCATCATTTTCAGCTAACGGTTCTGGAGGGTCTTCAAAAACTCTCAACTGAAATCTTTAAAAAATTAACAAAAAATCATTTTGGACATTTTAAAAGAGGAAAATGACAAATCAGTTTTTCAACTGTGGGACTGAGATCACATAAATGTTCAGATGAAAACACCAGAACTATTTCTGTTAACATGAGAGGCTGATTACAGAACATGTTCCCACCACTTGGTGGCGCTAATGCACCACTCAGATGTTTAACCAGCTTTTAATAACCTCAGTCAGCCTCTAGCATGTAGCAAAAGTTAGAGAAATGTTTAAAACAAAAAGTTTATGACCTTGAATTGATCCAGTTTTTGTGTCTCTGACATCCAGTAAAACTAATTCTGTCCACTTCAATCATTTAGTTCATATTTCAGTTTGAACCTGCATCCTGTTGCTTCAGCTCACATCTTTGATTCTTTATTCAGATTGAAGTACTGCAGTTTGTCAGAGATCAGCTGTTCTTCTCTGGTGTCAGCTCTGAAGTCCAACCCCTCCCATCTGACACAACTGGACCTGAGTGAAAACTACCTGCAGGCTCCAGATGTTCAGCAGCTGTTGGATCTTGTGAAGAGTCCAGACTACAAACTGCAGACTCTGAGGTCAGTAGATGTTCTTTGAAAGTTTTCAGTAACAATATTTCTGATGATGTAGGAACAAAATCAACCACCAGGTGTCCTTCAACACAACATCATGGTGTCGTCGCTCTACAGTGAACATCATGATGTGACTCTTTTCTATCAGGCTGGAATTTATAGCAGGATTATTGTGGACAATATGATCTGACACAGCCCTGGTCCAGACTGCTGAAGTCCACTCATCACATCTGTCCTTTGTTTCATCCAGATGTGTTCAGTGACAGCCTCCATGTTTCTTAGTCAGCTGATGTTTGAGAACCAGATGAGATGTTCATCAGCACACAGAGTTTGTGTGTTGAAATGGAGCAGCAGTTGACATGTAACAGCAGGAAATCCATCCCTCCAGTGTTTGTGCAGTAATGAAGCTTCATGACTCTCAGCACTTTGTTTCCTCTGTGGACTTGAGTGAAAGCTGCAGAGGAAACACACTTGATGCTGAAAGTCTCTGCAGGTGTGTGAGCTTCACTCCAACACGTGAACATGAAGCTCCACAGCTGCTCTGAACAGGACTGAAGTCCTGCTGCTCTTTCTACTGGATGATGCTGCATGACTGACTGACAGCTGATGGAGAGAGGCTGCAGACAGGAAGTTAGCTCCTCCCTCACTCTCTCTTCTCTCTGCAGGTGGAACACCTGGTGATCTTAGTGGAGGAAAGAAGATCTGAGTTCTGATGATCCACAGAGGTTGAAGCAGCAGCAGTTGTTTGATAAGAAACTGATGATGATGAACTTTGATCTTTTTTATATTTACCAGTATATTATCTATGACAGGTTGATGACTGCTTCTGTGTTGTATTTACTTTGAACCAATCAAGATAAAGTCAAGGTTCAACAATATTATTGAAGCTCTTGATGTCAAAGATTACTGTGCTGCTCTTTTTATTGATTTGTCCAAGGCTTTTGACTCTATGGACCACAGGATTTTGTGTCAGAGGTTTTTGTACAAAGGACTTACCCCCAGGTCATGGGTTAGTTTTGAAGTTTCTTATCAGGACGTAGTCAGTGTGTGCAGTTTGGTGATCAGACATCAAGTTTCCTGGAAATCTCTAAAGAGGTCCCACAGGAGTCAGTTTTGGGACCATTGCTCTTTACTTTTTCTAACAACCTGGGTCACGCTCTCCCTGATGCATCTGTGCACTTTTATGCAGACGATTCAGTTATTTACTGTTGTGAAAACACAGTTGCTCTCATTTGTAAGTGTTTCCAGTCTGCACTGGATTGTTTCCAGTTCCAGCTTTTACAGCTCAGGTTGATGTTGAACACCAGTAAGACAGAGGCCTCCCTTTCAAAAGAGATCTGTGATCTCAATGGGATTTGACTGGTTAACCCTTTAAGCCCCAACGCCCCCAGTGCCGGGGGCAGAATTACACTTCCTGTTCTCTACTTCCACTAACTTGAGCTCTCTTAGTTAAATATAGACATGTGTGGTATCCACAGAAACATGAGACTCTTGGCTAAATTTATACAATAACCAAACAGCTAAAACTACCAGCAGTTGAATCAGGAAGTAAACAAAGTGCACTAAATGACGTGACGATACACTCTGTCTCAGATGTTCATCCCACCGCTCATACACAACCAGCATGTCTGCTGAAAGCAGAGATCTCACAGATTCACAACTAGAAGTTTCATCACTAAATAAGTAGTCCTGAGTAAGATCTGACTAAGTAAATCATGTCAAAACAATAATAAAGTGTTTGTAATATAATAATAAGTGAAGTGATATGTGTTGTCATCATTTCATGCACACACAATGACGACAGTTGTCGTCTGCATTGAACCATCACACACGTGAGATCTAACCAGTGGAGCAGCGGGCAGCTCTTTAGGCACCCAGGGACCAAGTGGGGATTAGGTGTCCTGCTCAAGGACACCACAACATAGAGGGGAATCAAACCTGTGACTTTCTGGTCCTAAGACAACTGTCCTACCACTGCTCCACTGTCACCCCCACATAATAATATAATATTATAAAGAATATAAAAATGTGAAAATGTCAGAAAGCTGTGTGAGCTACAGATGTAGCAACAGAGGAGAAAAGGGAAAACATGTCTCCTTTCACCAGTCAGCACATTTCATCTTATTTACCTCCATGTCATTCAGTGTGTGTCACATGTCTTCGTCTCCTTCCAGTTGGTGACTGGTGGGACTGACGTGAACGTGTTGATGTTAGTTTGATTCTACTGGATCTAAGGATTTGAATGTGGCTCATCTGTGCAGTTCAGCCTCTCCAAACCAGAGTAGCCCCGCGTAAAGCTGGTGGACACACAAGAGGCTAAAACTTTCTGCACACATTCAGTCCATGAAGCACGAATGCAGAGCTGCAGCGCAAAGTTAGGAGGGTTTTTCAGGAGAAATGTCATCAAATCAAAGTTTTACTCATCAGAGGAAGTGTTTGAGCTCATTTATAAAGTGTGTAGGAGCGTGAACAGCTCCGTGTGTTGTAATGTCCCTCAGTGCCTCACTTCAGAGAAAACAACAACAAAAAACACAGTTTTAAAGAAGGAGCACAATTAGTGCCATCAACATGTGACAGCCTAATGCAGATGTGTAAATATGATGTGAAGGTTTATTAGATTTGACTCTAATGTGAGTTTGAGTCAATTTGCTGCAGTTGGAGTCAAACATGATCATTTCTTATTGTTTTATTTGAATGGAGTAATAAATAACACTAAAGACATAAAAAGGTAAATGAAGTTGATTAATTGATGAATTTTAAAAGATAAAAAGCCTCAACTTTCACAGATGGTTCCAAACTGTGCTGAAATGTGCCGTCCTGTGCCAAACAGCAAAACTCTGAGCTATTTCTTTACTAAAACATCTGTAAGTTAGTTGATTTCAGCTGCATGAATCTTTGCACAGGTAATGTCCACATGTGGATTTGTGGTTTCCAAGAGTTTGAACGTTCTTCATCAAATTTTCAAAGGAGTTATTTACTCTGTAAATAAAATAAACTTCAGGCGAGGGAATAAAAACTCCTTTTTTTTCTCTGTTCATCCTCATTTTGTGTGAAACATCAGCAGCTGTTGTGATGCTCACACTTCTGATGCAGGGGCGGATCTAGAGGGGGGGCCAGTGCCCCCCCAGCCATCTGATTGGCCCCCAGTGGCCCCCCCAGACATTTTTTTTTCTTCCTTTTTTTCTTTTTTCTACTTCATTGTGTGTTTTATGAGTGTGGACAAAGTCAAACACTAAAACTGTTTAGAAAAAGACTTGATTTCTAAACTTAAAAATATTTAGATCACAGATCAAAACAGTGGCGGCTCCACAGATATTTTTCTGCAGGTGCTAAGTGGGGCTAAGCATTTTTGCTGAGGGTGCTATGAAGGATCATTTGTTCTATCAGTTCTCAAGGTCAAGGTGTCGTTATTGTCATTCATACTATGTGGTACATGAGGTGGAATGAACCTATGTACACAGGGTCCCAGTTACATCAAACAAAAATACAAATTGCAAAGATAAATAGTATTAAGATCTAAAATATGAACTAAGAAATACACTAAGAATACACTAAACTAAGAATACTCTAAGCTAGGGATGGGGCAGCTCCAATCCAGTATCGGTATCCAATACTAGCATTATTTAAGTATCGGGTGTCGGATCAAACCTGCCGATACTTTTCCGATCCAGCTTCAAAGAGCACTTGTGTTCAATAGACTGCACTTCTTAACATTGTGTGAGATAAACCCAATGAAGACACTCTTAAGCCTTACAATAAGGAACCCACTGACTTTTACAGCACACAGGACAGGAGGCAATTATACCACACACATGTCCTCCTTACTCATGGTGCAGCTGAAAAAAAATAAAAAAGCGCTAAGCATGATGGGAAAGACAATACAGCACTCCCCTTAACCAATAAGAGAGTGGATTATAGCTGGAAAACAGATTTAGCTGGAAAACATTTCCACCTAAATCTGGAAAACTAAAAACAACA
>JBBPBX010089771.1:0-14240 GCA_038048925.1 Garcialebias charrua
CAGATGGAACCACAGATGACAGCAATGAAGAGCAGCTTTTGAAAGGCAAGTCTGTTAGACATTCCTCACTGTGTCATTAGCAGGTTATTTTTGTTTCTCATTTAATGATTTTAACTTTTCTTCTAAAGACCTTGCCATCCACAAGATGACTTCAGTGCTCACTGAAGTACTTGTGGTGGTGAAGGATCTGTCCAGAGATGTGCAGTTCATCAAGAACAAGTTGAGAGAGGGCAACATGACAAGGTGGTATCCGGGGACCAGCCACCGCAACTTATACATTCCCTGTCCAGCTGCCAGTCACCAGTGAACAAGACTTCATGGGGTGGAGTCATTACTGATGGAAGAATCAGTTCGTCAAAAGATGGTAATTTATTTGATAGACTGAACTGCATTCATTTATTAAATGTAGACCATTTCAATGTGGTCTGGCTCATTTTTCCTCAAGGAAAAATATGTTAAGCTCTCTAGGCACTTGAGCACAAATTCTTATCTACAAGTTCAAAATGTGCCACAGAACATCTGCTATTAATGAAATGTTTTGAAATTGTTCAAATACTGTATATCAGGGATGTCCAAAGTGTGGCCCGAGGGCCATTTGTGGCCCCTGAAACGATTTTGTGTGGCCCCTGACTTCAGATCAAGAATTATACTTTACAAATTTGTCCCCCTGGCACAGGTGTTTGATGTAGATGGAGAAATTCTATTTGTTATTTGGGCAAATTTATCACAAAGTAAAATCTTATAATTAAAAATATTGGGAACAATAACAATTATTTGTCTTTAAATAACAAAACTCTTAGCTTTTTCTAAATCTATCTAGTGACTTCTACTCAAAAGCTGATTTTGCTTCACTCCAATCTGCTTTAAATTATAGAATAATGTTCCTCATGTACAGCACTTTGTGTCAGCGGCCATTGTTTTAATGCACTTTATTAAAAAAAGTTGATTTGGGGTGCACCGTGTCTACATTTGGCTTTGATCTTCCTCTAAAATCACAGAGTTCTCTGAGTCAGCTTCAGGTGCTTGTAGTTAATCTTAAATATCTTCTAAATTGAACCAGGTGTTTCAATGCCTTAACATCACACAACAATTACAGTGGAGAAACTTGTCAGTTTGGTAAAAAAAAAAAGTTAAAGTAATTTTTATTTATTTTTTTCTGTGCAGAGATATTCTTGTGCTATATTTTTTAAATGAATATATCCAAAGCTCCTCAGTTGAAAACACTAAAATGGTAGAAAAGATGTTTAAAAACCTCTTTCCTCAGAAGGACACAACACAACACTGCATATTTGGTGAGCTTCCTCCCCTGCAAATTACTTTATAGACTGCTGGTGATTGAGAATACAGGTAGTCCCCGACTTACGAGCGAGTTCCGTTACAACGAGGTGCTCGTAAGATGAAAATTTGTAAGTTGAAACACGAAGCACAAGTTCTCGTAAGTCCGGAATTTCGCTCGTAAGTTGGAACGGTTTTGCTAGTGCGACTACAAACACTCGTTTTTCATCGAAAAACTGCTTACTAGTGCATAAAAATGATCGGAAACGTGTGTCCACATGTTTAGCTAACGAACTGTGGTGAAAAAACACAGAAAAACTCTGTATTTTTTGCGTTTTTTCCAAAAATTCGCCAGCTCGTAAGTCTGGAACCTCGTAAGTAAGAGCGCTCGTAAGTCGGGGACTACCTGTATAATTATGCTCTTAGTGTGCCATATAGTAAAAAATTCTTTTGAATTTCTAAAATGTATTGCATCTTGTCTTTCATGCCTCTTCTGTATGAAATGCAAAAAAAAAAAAAAAGGATTAATTTTGAATAAAGAAAATGTGAAAGTGCAAGCTATAAGAAATAATCAAAGGACAATGTTCTTGGTGAGCTTAATAGGTGCATGGATATGTTGTCAAGATCGAGTCAAACTAGACATTTGCTTCTCTTTCCAGTTCAGTCTAATTGGATGTTGAGCATTTAATTTAAAAAAATCACACCCGTGTGAAGTGAGTGCTGCTCTCATCACTGTACCTCATCAAACGTCATCTCATTATGGCCAATGACATTTTGCATCCTCACACAATATTTGTTTATACAAACACTCAAATTTGTCATATTCAGTGGGAATGTGTGGGACAGTTTGTGCACACACCAAAAGCAGAACATGGGAGATAGCACCTCTCAAAAAAAAAAAAAGAGGGGAGGGGGGTATACAATTTTATCAAATATACACCATCTTCCTCACTCTTATTTTTGTGTCTTTCAGCTGCTGCTCGGCAGTTTGACCCAAAGCTAACTGACAAGGACTACAGCGGAACTGTCAAGAAGTGGCTTCGTTATGCGCCAGACCGGGAGGGGGGCATCCCAAGGAACCAAAGTGATCCAAACCCAAGCCAAACGTGTCAAACCTAGTCTGAAAAAGCTAAGTCTGGTCCTCTGGACATACAAAAAACAAAGCAAAAAAAAAACTGTAGAAACGTTTCGTCTTTCGTCCGAAAGACTTCCTCAGTCTGAGCTGCTGTATTCAGCTCAGTCTTATACCATACCATACCATTTTATTTATAAAGCACTTTAAACAGGAACAAGTCCACACAAAGTGCTGATATAAATAGCACCCTCCCACAGTGGATCAACCAGTTGGCTGATGACAGCCTGAAACCAGCTGCTCACATGACAAGGAGGACCATCAGCCTGACGATGGATCGTTAACACCCTGATGGTTGTTTGCTATTCACAGAGGGCTGAGTGATACTGGCAATAACAGCATTGTAAGTGGGGGACAGTTGAACCCAGAGGCCTCCACCTCCGTTTAATGATGGACGGTTTCTTTTCACAAAGATGGCCTCCTTTACTCCTCTCTCAAACCATTGTTCCTCTCTATCAAGGATGTGAACATCTTCATCCCTGAAAGAGTGACCGCTGGCCTGGAGATGAGTGTAGACTGCAGAGTCCTGACCTGATGATGTTGATCTTCTGTGCTGGGCCATCCTTTTGGCCAGTGGCTGTTTAGTTTCCCCGATATAAGACTGATCACAGCCCTCCTGACACTGAACAGCATACACAATATTACTCTGTTTGTGCCGGGGGACTGGATCTTTGGGATGAACCAGTCTTTGCCGTAATGTATTTTGGGGTTTAAAAGCCACTGGGTGGCTTGTATACCCCCCTCCCAGTGGCTTTTAAACCCCAAAATACATTACGGCAAAGACTGGTTCATCCCAAAGATCCAGTCCCCAGGCACAAACAGAGTAAATATCCTAAAGGATTTTCTTTTTCTATCAAATGTTTATTACATAGATAGGGGACGTATCAATGTGAAAGATTAGCAACAAAACTGACCTTTTTTCATTCAACCTTTATTTATACAGGATAGCCTCGTTGAGTTTAGTATCAAATTCTCTTTGTGGTATCCCTCATATCCAAAACTGTTCCATTGACCTCCAAATAAAATTTAAATTGTGTTTTTATCTCTCTTTAATTAGCTTCAAACTCACAATTCAGCTGTTTTTCCATAGTAAGAAATCCTTGTATTTTGAGATTATTTTTTATTGCATCATGAAACCACCAGGGGGCACTAAAAGTTATCTATTTGCATCTAAAAAAAAGTGGTCCTCTGGACATTCAAACATTCATTCAACCTTTATTTAGTCAGGTAAATCTTTTGAACCTCATGGGCTCATTTACGAAAGCGACCTGCTAACATTGTGGCATTTTGTTTTTTGAATGAGGACCAGAGGACCAGACTTTTAGCTTTTTTAGATTTAAGCTCACCATAAGATAGTAGTTAAACAGAACTTGTTTCCCCACAGAATCTATTGTTTTGGATCTTGTTCAAATTGAATTACTATTTCATTCATTTAACCTTTATTTAGGCAGGTTAATCCCATTGAGCCTCGAGGACTCATTTACAACAGAGACCTGGTTACAAACAAAGAATGATGACAACAGCAACGTAAGATTTTCCTTAGACAATCAAGAATAGACAATCATAAGAGAGGCATCCAGATTTTTTTTTACAAGTTAAAACAAAAATGTCAAAGCATCAAAACAGACAAATTATAAGTCTGATGTATAAAATCAAAAACAGGAACATATCTGCATTGGTTTTTGCCAGGATTCCAACAGATTCTTAAAGCCATTTAGAGAGGTCAAGATCGAGCTCTTCAGATCTTTTTGTTAGATAATCCAAAAAACAGGAGTGGAGTAGGAGAATACCCTTTTGCCAAGCTCAGTTCTCACTGATGGAACACTGCAGGTAATCATGTCCTGAGAGCGCACTTTGTATATATATATATATATATATATACTGTTACTCCAAAACTCCCTCCTAAACAATTTAAATTTAAATACTGTATACAATATTTTAAATAAACAATCCATACAGCATGTGTTGTTTATGTAAAATATTGTATATACTGTACAGTAGTATTAAAATTTAAATTGTTTATTTAAGAAGGGAGTCCGCCTTTAGCGGACAACATAGGAACTGCAGATTTTTAAGAAAATAGCGTTTATTCTTTTTATAATAATTCAGATTAATCTGCGGGCCAACTAAAACCCCCTGGCGGGCCGGATGCGGCCCATGGGCCGCATGTTTGACACCCCTGCTGTAGCTGCACTCACGCAGAGACATGTAGGAGGAGATGTATGAGGGCAGCAGACCAAGAAGTGATTTAAAGATGAAAATGTACCAGTGGAAGAGTCTGCCATGTACACTGTATTTCTCTCAGTAAAACTGTTCCAATATGTAGCAACCCGTTTGTTTTTAGCTCAATTAGCATATGCTCATGTGTACGTAAGCCATTTTATTGAAAATGGACACACTAATTTTTCTTTAAATCACCTGTGTAGGAGTCCAACGCCTCCACAGAAGATCCCTCGTGTTCAGGACACCAAACTTGGAAGATGGGCATTCCCATTGCCTCAGGATGGTAAGTACCGGTATTGATCAGTTAGCAGTGAGACACTTGAAAAAATTATCAACCAGCTACCTTGCTGTTGGAGAGATAACTATTTTAATCAAGAAATGTGTGTTTTTGTTTTGCTTTTTCCATCAGTGTTTCAGCGAAAAGTATTCAACTTCTTTACTGAGCTCCAAGAGGATGGAGGATTTTGCGAGAGAGGGGCGCCTCTGTCTCCAAAACATTTGCTGAGCTTCAGAACAAAGTCCATCGCAGAGTGCCCAGTGAGAAATGCAACCTTAGGCTGACCTTCTTCTTCTGGCTTTTCCCTTTTCAGGGGTCACCACAGCGAGTCATCCTCATCCACCTCACTCTGTCCTCTGCATCCTCTGTCCTCACTCCAACTACTTCCATGTCCTCTCTAACTGCATCCATACATCTCCTCTTCTTCTCCTCTTTGTGTGTGTGTGTGTGTGTGTGTGTGTGTGTGTGTGTGGGGGGGGGGGGGTATAAAAAAAAAAATAAATTTAAAGTCATGGTCAGTTTTTTTATGTCTGTTTGCATTACCGTAGTAGTTCTGAAGATACAAACCACTGTGTATTTACTAGACTGCTTTTGGTCCAGCTTGTGATTTGTACATCATGATGTTGGTACATAAATCTAAATTAAAGACTAATGTTGATGTAGAAAACTGGGTGATGTTAAAATGTAAAGATGTTAGAAGCCAACTATTTGTATTGCAGATTTAAAACAAATGTAGTTATATAAAGTGCTTCACATATTAAAAATAAAAAATAAATGGAGGGTTAGGGTAAAAAAAAAACAACTACCGGTAACCATTGGTGTTTTACATGGTCTACCTACATGCAAACCTGTATTTTCAGGCAGAGTATATCATATTCCCAAATATGCATGAATTTGCATAAATGAAAAATCCTTAAATATCCGAATGACATCTGCAACGACGTGATACGCCAAAGATCTGCTGGAACTCTTGAGGGATCGCATATTTCCAGGTACTTCACAGATAAAAATCCATAAATATACGACTGACATCTTAAACGTGATACGTCAAAGATCTGCTGGATCTCTGAGAAATCGCATACTTCAGAGATACTTCACAGATAAAAATCCATAAATATACGACTGACATCTTCATCGTGATACGTCAAAGATCTGCTGGATCTCTGAGAAATCGCATACTTCAGAGATACTTCACAGATAAAAATCCATAAATATACGACTGACATCTTAAACGTGATACGTCAAAGATCTGCTGGATCTCTGAGAAATCGCATACTTCAGAGATACTTCACAGATAAAAATCCATAAATATACGACTGACATCTTCATCGTGATACGTCAAAGATCTGCTGGATCTCTGAGAAATCGCATACTTCACAGATAAAAATCCATAAATATACGACTGACATCTTAAACGTGATACGTCAAAGATCTGCTGGATCTCTGAGAAATCGCATACTTCAGAGATACTTCACAGATAAAAATCCATAAATATACGACTGACATCTTAAACGTGATACGTCAAAGATCTGCTGGATCTCTGAGAAATCGCATACTTCACAGATACTTCACAGATAAAAATCCATAAATATACGACTGACATCTGTCACGTATACGTAAATATAAACAATCATACGTCATATATGCGGCAAGTATCCGAAGAGATGTAAGCAGTAATCCCGAGGGATAACAGAGCCACATATTTCTGGATCTGCAGCAGATAAAGTATCCGGATTTTGTGATTTTTTAAGGATCAATAAAGTTCGGATCTGTTCGTATCCGGGAATATCCGAAACTGGATTTTCCGAGGATGCGATACGGAAATTCCCGGAAATTGTCCGTATATGTGAAGGATGCGGAGATATACCACATCTGATACTCCCGTATATCTATGGTTTTTGTGCAGTGTCTGAACACTAGTGGGAAAACAGTGGAGGGAAGAAAATATTAGCATTAGCATTTTCTGCATCGATCAGGCAAATTGTGAGTGCTGAGTGGTTCAATGTCAAGGTTAATACAATATGAACTGCAGCTAAAAGCAGAAAAGCTGTAACTACAGGCTAAACCGAGCAAAAGATGAACTGAAACGTATTAGCACATTAGAGGTTTTAGTAGCAAAACAGTTGCTGAAGGAAAAACAGTTGCACACAACTGCTTTAATCCTACAAATGGTAAAAACGTAGCTAAAAGCCAAAAATTGGAAAATAAAATCTGATATTATACATAGTAATTTGAACAACAGTAGCCAAAATGAAATATACTAGAACAGTAACTAACTGACTAAAATAGTAGCTAATAGCTAGAAGTGACTAATTAGTGAGTTTAGTTAGTAGGCTGGGTAGACCAGAGTGCCTGATTTCCAGGGAAAATTCCCACGTTGGACGATCTGTCCCCGGCTAAAGCTGTCCCCGGAAATGTCCCCGACTTTAGCGTTTAATGAATGAGAAAAAAAAAGTTGCATGTACTATAGACTGTTATTACAGTAGACAGGTAGAAAGCGCGAGTGAGTATGTTGTACGCAACAAAAGCTCCTATTGTAGCTCATCAGGCTGATGGTATTACAGGCAGAGAAGAAGAAGAAGAGCCGAGCGTGCCACCTTTAAAATAGAAGAAGAAGACCACGGTGAAGTGAGTTTTGTTTTGCGTTAGACATTGGATATTTGCGCTCTGCAGATTCAGTGGTCTCTTCCACTCATTTAATCTGATGCAGGCAGTTTGAGTTCGGTCAGCTGTGCTCAGTCTGTCGCAAAGGTTCGCTTTGGGACCGTCAACAAACTATCGAACCAAAATCTCTGCAGAAACTAAAAATACTAATGTATATTTTACATCATGTGACCAACTGACACAGAACTAATGTTAAGTTACTCTACTAGACCTGACAGACGAGACATACTCATTTATTTATGATTTTAATGCATTTTCTATTTTAAATAGGAAGGAAATTCTGCGTTTGATCACTCTGGAAGGACCCGGATGTGTGACACAAAAAAAGAATTTTGAAATTGAAACTGAATTATAAAACTGGATTTTCAAATCGGGCAGCACAGTGGTGCAACTGGTAGAGATGCTGCCTCTCAGCGAGCATGTCTCTGGCTCAAATCCTGGTCCAGGGACCGTTCTGGGTGGAGTTTGCATGTTCTCTCAGTGCATACGTGGGTTTCCTCCGGGTACTCCGGTTTCCTCCCACAGACCAAAACATGCATGTTAGACTG
This sequence comes from Garcialebias charrua, assembly GCA_038048925.1. Classification (NCBI taxonomy): domain Eukaryota; kingdom Metazoa; phylum Chordata; class Actinopteri; order Cyprinodontiformes; family Rivulidae; genus Garcialebias; species Garcialebias charrua. Next base: position 8,120 of record JBBPBX010089771.1, read on the forward strand.
ATTAGTAACTCTAAATTATCCCTAGGTGTGAGAGAGTGAGTGAATGGTTGTTTGTCTCGTTTGTCTCTATGTGTCCCTGTGATGGACTTGCGACCTGTCCACGGTGTACCCCGCCCCTCGCACAGTAATTGCTGGACATGGACACCGGCGACCCCCGTTACCCAAAAATGGAAGAAGCGGGTAAAAGATAATCAATGGATGGATGGATTTTCAAATCAAATCAATTCAGTTTCAAACCATTAAATTTAGTTTCAATTTAGTAAAATTCAGTTTCAAAACAACAATTCAAACTCTGTTTCTGATGGCATAAGTTTCAGCCCACAGCTGTCAAGTGTATGTGTGAACCGAAAAACTTACAGCTGAAATAAAAAAAATTGCTGTTCATTTCAGTAAATGAATGATTTAAAGTTATATTATTTAAAAAGTACTGGAACAAAAAGATTATAAAAGTGTTTTAAAGTTATTGTTTGTAGATTCACCTAAAATCACCTTGATGTTTTATTTAAAAACAAACAATCATATTTTACCTCAACTCACTGTTTAAACGAGAGCTCGTATACTACATAGAAAACAGTCAAAACTAATATTTGTTATTATTGCTATGTGAAGGAGAAATAAAAGGCTTCGTGTTTATGGATATTTTAGTCCAAGTTGCAGAAAATTGTTTTTCTTTGTGTATCACGGCCAGTTAACACATACCCGTAATTTTTTTTCGCCCAAGAAATGTCAGGCTGACTCCCCTGGTTGTTTTAGAGAAAACAAAAGCTTCTAGGAGTCAAATCCATTCCATGGTGATAAGGTATTGTCAAATGACAGCGTACAATTTAGGTTTAACAAATGAAAATGACATTCTTCTTCATGGTCATTTTGTCCCTGAAGCACAGGCTCACCTGAGTGAACGATGTTGTTGTTGTTGTTACTCACTCGGATTCCGAAGATGGTAATAATCATCTTTACATGGTGAATGCACCAATCAGCATCACATGATGACAACTTCAAGGTTACATTAGGAGCAGTTCATGTCTGCACTAGGTGTTGTTTGGAAGGAAGGAACTATTCTGATCTAGGAGTTGTTTCTAAGCCAGAAACGAGTGAGAAACAGCAACACTTCATGTTCAGCTCTTTATGGCTCACATCCCTCAATATATAGCTGCCTATATACAGTATATATAATCTATGAAAACATTGGAAACAGCAGCTGATTGTGATTGTAGTGGTTAAATGCTATTTTGCATTCTTCTGTCACAACTACAAAAGCTGAAAAAACTTTGTAGCTGGAAAAATGAAATACTTTTTCCATTAAATTCAGTTTATGTCAATCCATGACAGAAGGGGCACTACACAAATTAAAATAAGTCCATTCAAATCAAACTCAAATGCATTACATTCAAATTATATCAATTATAATACAATACAGTAGTTTTTTTTTTTTTTTTTTTTTTTAGCTACTCCCTTATTTGGGGTCGCCACAGCAAACTAACTCGTGCAAAGACTTGGCAACTGTTTTTACACCGGATGCCCTTCCTGACACAACTACAGACGACTGAGCTACCACAGCCCTATGTGTGGAGTAGAGATGTGCCATCTAGGGCACCCGAGGGATCAGATGGTTGGGGTAAAGGTGCCTTGCTCAAAGGCCCAGAGTGGGACAAATATGGGTTGATGTGGATTTGGATGTTTCACCTTTGCTACCTACATTTTGATGTTGGCAGTCTAAGGAGTTGAACCGGCGATCTTCCGATCACAGGCCCACTTTCTCTAACCTCTATGCCACCACTAATACAATACAGTACATATAGTACATTACCGGTATTATTTCACCTTCAAGTCAAATGTATTGTCATTTGCATCATATGTAGTACAAAATTATATGCACAGGGTCCCAGTTACACCCAGAAATAGCGAAAAATATAAAGTATGAAAAGAAGCAGTGTATAATGATCTAAGATACACACTAAGGTACACGCTAAACAAACGCCAAACGATACACAAAAACAAATCGAAGATGAATGCTAAAGTCGTATCAACAGCATCCCGAACGTGAGTCTGTGGTGATCAGATGGGTATGAATGAATACAATAACATGAGACAATCAGCAGCATGAGATAATCAATAGCATGGATAATGAGCAACACATTCAGATATTACCAATAAAAGTGGTATTTTAGTGATTTATTTTTTCTTCTTTACAGTGATTATCCTGGTTAGGAATTAATTAATTAAAATAAGTTATTTGTTGAAGAAAGCCAGCAGGTTGAGTGGAACCTTCACTTCATCATCTCCCATCGTGAGCAACAGGCCGAAAGTCAAAATAAACAACCCCCTTTTAAATGGAAGAACCTCCAGCAGAACAGAACTAGGCTCTGAAGGAGCAGCCATCTGCCTTAAGAACAAGAAAGAGACAGAACAATACAAAATTATTTGACAAGGTGTGGTTTCTATGGTGGGGCAGAACGGTAGAACAGTGGATAAAGCCGTTGCCCCGCAGCGAGCAGGTTGCCTCGGTTCACATCCTGGTCCGAGGGCATTTCGGGGTGGAGTTTTCCTGTTCTCTCTGTGCATGCATGGGTTTTCTCCAGGTACTCCGGTTTCCTCCCATAGACCAAAAACATGCATGTTAGGCTGATTGGTAACTCTAAAGGCCCCGGTATAGCTCTGCGTACGGCAGTATGTCGCTGTACACCGTACGTACGCAGAGGCACAAGCGTATCCCCGCAGGGCACGTACGTGCCAAGCTCAAATTTTGTGACCGCGTACGCAAGCGCGTTGTCTCACAATAAACTGCCCGACGCCGGACTGTTTTGTAGGAGACATAAATGTATTAAAGTGAAACTAAACCCTAATTTAACTTTTTTTAGCTGAGAAACTCCCTAGAATGTGTTAAAAAGGTTTCATAGCACTATATCTGTGTTAATTTTCATGAAATTGTTCATATTAGTTTAAATCAGCAATATTTGTTCAAAAAACGAGTATTCGGTAGTCCTATGGGTTGAACTGTGGTATTGCACCCTTATTTTCTCATTTGTTTACGATTCGCACAGTCATTAATTTTCGCACAATTTTGTCACAGCCACTGCTGCCCGAGTATAAAAGTGGAGCCACTCCCCCGAGAAGGTCACTCCCCCTCCAGAGTTCAGGGGTTGGATTAGCGATTAGCAACATAGCATTAGCATTGATGAGCGAAGCTGTTCCAAGACTAGCTTTTCAAACTGATGTTCACCCACCCTTACACAATCAGGTTACAATCCGTTTGGATGTGAGTACCATTTTACACCTTTCCATTGCATAATTTATCTATTGAGTATATGACGTGTTTCTTCATGTGCTGTGTGTACGTGCGGCATGCAGGTTTGCTTCGGTGTGGCCCCACATAAGGTCGTGGCGTTTTTATCTGTTGCTGATCAACGTTAGTTTGTGTTGTAGTTGCGTTTAAATGCTAAAAATCTAGTGTTTCTTATGAACACCGCAGTGTGTGTGAACTCTTATGAACTCTGATAAGGAAGACCGCGACATCAAAAAATAATGGAGACTAGCTGGCGCTAATTTTAGCTGTTGTAGTTACGATGTTTTAGACACGGTGTTCTTTTGCTGCAAATAATGTTGTGGATCAAAGGTATTTATAAAATAATATGTACTTGGTGAATGAGTATCATGGTCATCTGCTCTGTGCAGCAGTATTTATTTTGCACTGGGTCATCTGTTTGACAGATCAACAAAGTGAAAACCGTAATGTTTCTCAAGTATGCTTGTTTGTAAGGTGATTAAAATGTGTTGTTCTTTTTTATTTCCATGAGGCGTTCCACATACAGGGAATCTCTGAGCCGTGCTTCACAGACATCAAGCTTCATTGGAGACATGTTGACATGTCACTTTGGAGGTGACATGAGAGCTGATTCACCAGGTATTACCTTTACCCTCTGTCTGCAGGTATTAATATTATGATTTAATTATTATATTTATTTATTTATTATTTTATTTATTACTTTTATTATGGCGGACATTATATAAAAAAAGTTTTTAAAAGTTTATGCAACATTAATTCTTGTTTATTTGTTCATTGCTACCTGTCCCAACATTTTGGGGATTTGTTGACACTGTGAAATTTTGAATCAACATCTTTCTCCATTAAAATGTTACATTTACTCAGATTAAACTTTTGATCTTTTCTCTTTTCAGGACTGCAAATATCCAGGGTCGGGATGGAGTGAGTGGGAAGTCGACCGCTGCATCGTGTCCCAGATTTGTCCTCATGCATGAGGCAAAAAAATAAAGAAAGAAAGAAATTTATTACAAAAACTAGTTGTTTATGAATCATTTTATTAACAGTAAGTTAATTCAAAACAACAAAAAGGTTCTGTGTCGTGTCACACGGGACACCACCTCCAGTTCCTCTGTATGGATGGACAGAAGAGAAAGCAGTCCCAACCACCTTCAAGATGCTGCACCTGCCAGCCACAAACAAACACCAGGGTCTCAGCTGTACCAACATTGTCGTGGATGCAGGTCTCAGGAGAAGCAGCAGCTCTGGCCGAGACTCTGCATCATCATGGGATCGTCTTGGTTAAAGTAATCCTGGCTGCAATTACTCTGCGTGGCTGCTGCATGGGTGCTTGAGTCATCACAGTTCTCTGAAAAAAAACATTTGACATTTTAAAACATTTTAAGGGATACACAGTATTGTTAAAATCATTGCAATTTGTTTGGTTTGCATAATTTTTTTTTATTTCTCATCAATCTTACCAGCTGTGCTCAGTTTTGATTAGCTGACACATAGCAAACACTGTGTACACGTCCTAACAAATATCATACAAGCTTATATGTTTCTAAACACGGATCTTTGGAAACCAAATAAAAGATTTTACCACTGTTTAGTGCTCATTTATAGTCAATTAAAAAAACGTGTGTTCTGGGTTGCATAACCAAATTAAGCCAAAACGTCAAACAAAACGAGGGTAGATTAAATCAATAATTTAAAATAAAATATTATGAAACGTTACTTTTGTAATGTGTTAAGTAATAAGCTGTAGCAAATTAAAGTGACAAACGACAAAAACACAGCTGTACACCGCATGCCATGCAGCTAAACACAGGTTTTTAATGTGTTCTGTGTTCAGAAGCATACGCATAAGCTGTGTGTGTGTGTAATTAAATGCACGCAACAACATTTTACAACTGTTATTTTGGTAAAAGTTTAGGTATTTACTTACTGAAGACGCGACTATCCGCCATTTTGAAATCTAAACTTGGGGAGGGGTGGGAGTTTACCACTAGAGGGGGCGTGAACACAGGACAACCCCCAACCTCCTCCCCTGCTCGACTCTCGACACGCCCATTTTGAGGAGATTTTCAAACTGTTTCGGGGGAGGAGTTACCGATCCACAGGGTGTGGAGTTGCTCTTTAAATGATCAATGTTTGAATTATCTAACAGCTCTAAACCCATACTGAATGCTACTTAGAATATATTTTTTAGCAATTAATTGATCTAGTCTGTTCACAAGTAGTTTTTCTAGAATTTTTTAAGAACTGTGGTAACAAGGATATTGGTCTATAATTGTTGAACATACATTTATCACCATTTTTAAAAGGAGGAATTATGACTGACTCGGTGAACAGTTAAATGATTAATCCAGGTTAAGACAAAAGAGGAGCTGTTCTGATCTTCAAATGGAAGAAATCAAGGATGTCAAGTGTAATGCAGCACCCACTTTTCATGCAAGAAATCAATTCAGCTAGCATTCCACAAGTCAGTTTACCATGTTTGCTTCCATCAAACTGTCTGCTGGTACAGTCTGTGGCACAATTACCAGAGATTATCAGACCAGACCATCCTTTAACAATTACCAGCCACTGTGAATATTAAAATATTATTAAAATGTCTCTCTCCATCCAGCAGTTCTGCCCTGATTGTTATCTTAACCTCTGACTAGGGAAGAGGTGGGAGGGCAGGGTGTGGAGGGGAGGAACAGTCTGGTCCATTCAGAAACAGCAACAAGACTGAAAGCAGTTTAATTTTCCTACTCATGATTTCTGGATAATAGGAAGGATGGATAATGTATGCGTAGCAGATATTACTGTCTGGGCTGTAATGTGTAGCCAAACGAGTCTACTCACACAGATAGA
>JBBPBX010089772.1:0-14240 GCA_038048925.1 Garcialebias charrua
GTTTGACGTAGAATCATGAAATTTGGTACACTTGTCCAACTCACCAAGATGCACAGAAAACCCTCTGGCACCAATGTTGTACGATAAATGGTAAGGCGGCCATTTTGGAACGATGACCAAATTTTCACCCCTTTTTGGCCGTTTACAGCCTCTGCATTTCAACGAACTCCTCCTAGGGATTTCGCTCGATTTGATTCAAACTTGGCCAGTTTCTTTATAAGGCACGGGGGAACAAATGTTATCAAAACTGTGCGTTTTCATGCATGCTGAAGGGGCGGGGCCAGACCTCAAAGTTGGACATCTCGCCATGAAAAACGAAACGCTTATAGCTCTTACACGAAAACTGTCTAATACATCAAACCTTCAGTGATTGACCCACATCCGGTCCCCTGCAAAACTGTATGGTCAAATCATGACATCACTTAAGCCACGCCCCCTGACAACAGGAAGTGTAAAGTTTTACGTTGAACGGTCCATATCGGATCCCTGTTACCTAATCAGCGTGACATTGTATCCAGTCACCAAAGACATGTTGGTGTAACAAGCTTTCCAGCACTGTTCGTTTTGGGTGGAGCAAGTGGGCGTGGTGACATGGCGAAGTAAGACGTAACGCCGTCACCATACGTTTGGTTCTAAACTCCACAGATTTGATCTGAGGAGTACCAAAATCATTATGATCGATCATTACCCACCCCTTGAACAGGTGTTTATGCTAATTAGCAAATACCCTCCATAGCGCCCCCTAGATTATTCAAACTGTTGTAGCTCAGTGATACATCATCCGATCTGAACCAGATTTATTGTGCATCATCAGTGAGCCCTTGTGGACACATTGATATAGTGAGCTAACATTTGACTCAAGTGCGCCCCCTACATTATTTCTATAAATATATCTCAGTGATACATCATCCGATCTGAACCAGATTTATTGTGCATCATCAGTGAGCCCTTGTGGACACATTGATATGGTGGGCTAACATTTGACTCAAGTGCGCCCCCTACATTATTTCTATAGTTATATCTCAGTGATACATTATCCGATCTGAACTAGATTTATTGTGCATCATCAGTGAGCCCTTGTGGACACATTGATATGGTGGGCTAACATATGACTCAAGAGCGCCCCCTAGATTATTCAAACTGTTATATCTCAGTGATACATCATCCGATCTGAACCAGATTTATTGTGCATCATCAGTGAGCCCTTGTGGACACATTGATATGGTGGGCAAACATTTGACTCAAGTGCGCCCCCTACATTACTTCTATAGTTATATCTCAGTGATACATCATCCGATCTGAACCAGATTTATTGTGCATCATCAGTGAACACTTTGACACACATTGATAATGTTATGTAAATTTTTACTCCATAGCGCCCCCTATATTATTACTACAGTTATATCTCAGTGATACATTATCCGATCTGCACGAGATTTATTGTGCTTTATCAGTGAACACTTCGACACACATTGATAATGTTATGTAAATTTTTACTCTATAGCGCCCCCTATATTATTACTACAGTTATATCTTAGTGATACATTATCCGATCTGCACGAGATTTATTGTGATTCATCAGTGAACACTTCTACACACATTGATAATGGTATGTAAATTTTTACTCCATAGCGCCCCCTGTATTATTACTACAGTTATATCTTAGTGATACATTATCCGATCTGCACAAGATTTATTGTGCTTTATCAGTGAACACTTCGACACACATTGATAATGGTATGTAAATTTTTACTCCATAGCGCCCCCTATATTATTACTACAGTTATATCTTAGTGATACATTATCCGATCTGCACGAGATTTATTGTGATTCATCAGTGAACACTTCTACACACATTGATAATGGTATGTAAATTTTTACTCCACAGCGCCCCCTATATTATTTCTACAGTTATATCTCAGTGATACATTATCCGATCTGTACGAGATTTATTGTGCTTTATCAGTGAACACGTCGACACACATTGATAATGGTATGTAAATTTTTACTCCATAGCGCCCCCTATATTATTACTACAGTTATATCTCAGTGATACATCATCCGATCTGAACCAGATTTATTGTGTATCATCAGTGAGACATTGTGGACACATTGATATTGTGGTTTAACATATGACTCCAGAGCGCCCCCTAGATTACTCAAACTGTTATATCTCAGTGAGACATCATCTGATCTGAACCAGATTTATTGTGTATCATCAATGAGCCCTTGTGGACACATTGACAAGGTGGGCTAAATTTGACTCAAGTGCGCCCCCTACATTATTTCTATAGTTATATCTCAGTGATACATCATCCGATCTGAACCAAATTTATTGTGAATAATCAGTGAGCCCTTGTGGACACATTGATATTGTGGTTTAACATATAACTCCATAGCGCCCCCTAGATTATTCAAACTGTTATATCTCAGTGAGACATCATCCGATCTGAACCAGATTTATCGTGTATCATCAGTGAGACCTTGTGGACACATTGATATTGTGGTTTAACATGTGACTCCAGAGCGCCCCCTAGATTATTCAAACTGTTATATCTCAGTGAGACATCATCCGATCTGAACCAGATTTATTGTGCATCATCAGTGAGTCCTTGTGGACACATTGATAAGGTGGGCTAACATTTGACTCAAGTGCGCCCCCTACATTATTTCTATAGTTATATCTCAGTGATACATCATCCGATCTGAACCAGATTTACTGTGAATCATCATTGAGACATTGTGGACACATTGATATTGTGGTTTAACATATGACTCCAGAGCGCCCCCTAGATTATTCAAACTGTTATATCTCAGTGATACATCATCCGATCTGAACCAGATTTATTGTGCATCATCAGTGAGCCCTTGTGGACACATTGATATGGTGGGCTAACATTTAACTCAAGTGCGCCCCCTACATTATTTCTATAGTTATATCTCAGTGATACATCATCCGATCTGAACCAGATTTATTGTGCATCATCAGTGAGCCCTTGTGGACACATTGATTTTGTGATTTAACATATAACTCCATAGCGCCCCCTAGATTATTCAAACTGTTATATCTCAGTGAGACATCATCTGATCTGAACCAGATTTATTGTGCGTGTGCACCCCTGGTGCGGAGTAGACACGAGAGACTTCGAAATGGCGACCGAGCGGACGAGCTGGAGCTCGCGCGGTCGCCTCAATAAGGTCCGAGCGGCGCTAAGCTGCGAGGGCCTCAATGCTGCTTGCAGCTTTAATTATTATTATTTTTTTTTTATTCTAGTCCCTCTTTAAGTGGCCTTTTGGGGGCTTTATCATATACGAAAACTCACCAAATTTTGCGGACTCGTCAGGACTGGTGAAAAATTACGTATTTTGGGGGCGTGGCAAAAATCGCCACAGAAACGGCTCAAGAGCGCCCCCTAGAAATTTTCAAAATACCCTCCGCATTGACCTTAGTTTGACGTAGAATCATGAAATTTGGTACACTTGTCCAACTCACCAAGATGCACAGAAAACCCTCTGGCACCAATGTTGTACAATAAATGGTAAGGCGGCCATTTTGGAACGATGACCAAATTTTCACCCCTTTTTGGCCGTTTACAGCCTCCGCATTTGAACGAACTCCTCCTATGAATTTCGCTCGATTTGGTTCAAACTTGGCCAGTTTCTTCATAAGGCACGGGGGAACAAACGATATCAAAATTGTGCGTTTTCATGAATGCTGAAGGGGCGGGGCCAGACGTCAAAGTTGGACATCTCGCCATGAAAAACGAAACGCTTACAGCTCTTACACGAAAAAAGTCTAATACATCAAACCTTCAGTTATTGACCCACATCCGGTCCCCCGCAAAACTGTATGGTCAAATCATGACATCACTTAAGCCACGCCCCCTGACAACAGGAAGTGTAAAGTTTTACGTTGAACGGTCCATATCGGACCCCTGTTATCTAATCAGCGTGGCATTGTGTCCAGTGACCGAAGACATGTTGGTGTAACAAGCTTTCCAGCACTGTTCGTTTTGGGTGGAGCAAGTGGGCGTGGCGACATGGCGAAGTAAGACGTAACGCCATAACCATACGTTTGGATCTAAAATCCACAGATTTGATCCGAGAAGTACCAAAATCAGTATGATCGATCATTGCCCACCCCTTGAACAGGTGTTTATGCTAATTAGCAAATCGCTACAGAAACGGCTCAAGAGCGCCCCCTAGAAATATTCAAAATACCCTCTGCATTGACCTTAGTTTGACGTAGAATCATGAAATTTGGTACACTTGTCCAACTCACCAAGATGCACAGAAAACCCTCTGGCACCAATGTTGTACGATAAATGGTAAGGCGGCCATTTTGGAACGATGACCAAATTTTCACCCCTTTTTGGCCGTTTACAGCCTCTGCATTTCAACGAACTCCTCCTAGGGATTTCGCTCGATTTGATTCAAACTTGGCCAGTTTCTTTATAAGGCACGGGGGAACAAATGTTATCAAAACTGTGCGTTTTCATGCATGCTGAAGGGGCGGGGCCAGACCTCAAAGTTGGACATCTCGCCATGAAAAACGAAACGCTTACAGCTCTTACACGAAAACTGTCTAATACATCAAACCTTCAGTGATTGACCCACATCCGGTCCCCTGCAAAACTGTATGGTCAAATCATGACATCACTTAAGCCACGCCCCCTGACAACAGGAAGTGTAAAGTTTTACGTTGAACGGTCCATATCGGATCCCTGTTACCTAATCAGCGTGACATTGTATCCAGTCACCAAGACATGTTGGTGTAACAAGCTTTCCAGCACTGTTCGTTTTGGGTGGAGCAAGTGGGCGTGGTGACATGGCGAAGTAAGACGTAACGCCGTCACCATACGTTTGGTTCTAAACTCCACAGATTTGATCTGAGGAGTACCAAAATCATTATGATCGATCATTACCCACCCCTTGAACAGGTGTTTATGCTAATTAGCAAATACCCTCCATAGCGCCCCCTAGATTATTCAAACTGTTGTATCTCAGTGATACATCATCCGATCTGAACCAGATTTATTGTGCATCATCAGTGAGCCCTTGTGGACACATTGATATAGTGGGCTAACATTTGACTCAAGTGCGCCCCCTACATTATTTCTATAGTTATATCTCAGTGATACATCATCCGATCTGAACCAGATTTATTGTGCATCATCAGTGAGCCCTTGTGGACACATTGATATGGTGGGCTAACATTTGACTCAAGTGCGCCCCCTACATTATTTCTATAGTTATATCTCAGTGATACATCATCCGATCTGAACCAGATTTATTGTGCATCATCAGTGAGACCTTGTGGACACATTGATATGGTCTAACATATGACTCCAGAGCGCCCCCTAGATTATTCAAACTGTTATATCTCAGTGATACATCATCCGATCTGAACCAGATTTATTGTGCATCATCAGTGAGCCCTTGTGGACACATTGATTGTGGCTAACATTTGACTCAAGTGCGCCCCCTACATTACTTCTATAGTTATATCTCAGTGATACATCATCCGATCTGAACCAGATTTATTGTGCTTTATCAGTGAACACTTCGACACACATTGATAATGGTATGTAAATTTTTACTCCATAGCGCCCCCTATATTATTACTACAGTTATATCTTAGTGATACATTATCCGATCTGCACGAGATTTATTGTGATTCATCAGTGAACACTTCTACACACATTGATAATGGTATGTAAATTTTTACTCCATAGCGCCCCCTGTATTATTACTACAGTTATATCTTAGTGATACATTATCCGATCTGCACAAGATTTATTGTGCTTTATCAGTGAACACTTCGACACACATTGATAATGGTATGTAAATTTTTACTCCATAGCGCCCCCTATATTATTACTACAGTTATATCTTAGTGATACATTATCCGATCTGCACGAGATTTATTGTGATTCATCAGTGAACACTTCTACACACATTGATAATGGTATGTAAATTTTTACTCCATAGCGCCCCCTATATTATTACTACAGTTATATCTCAGTGATACATTATCCGATCTGCACGAGATTTATTGTGCTTTATCAGTGAACACTTCGACACACATTGATAATGGTATGTAAATTTTTACTCCATAGCGCCCCCTATATTATTACTACAGTTATATCTCAGTGATACATTATCCGATCTGCACGAGATTTATTGTGCTTTATCAGTGAACACTTCGACACACATTGATAATGGTATGTAAATTTTTACTCCATAGCGCCCCCTATATTATTACTACAGTTATATCTTAGTGATACATTATCCGATCTGCACGAGATTTATTGTGATTCATCAGTGAACACTTCTACACACATTTATAATGGTATGTAAATTTTTACTCCATAGCGCCCCCTATATTATTACTACAGTTATATCTCAGTGATACATTATCCGATATTTACCAGATTTATTGTACATCATCAGTGAGCACTTCAACACACATTGATACTATGGTTTAACAGATAACTCCAGTGCGCCCCCTACATTATTTTTCAAACTGTTACATCTCATTGCTAGATCATCTGATCTGTTCTACATTTACTGTGTGTTACCAGTCAGCACTTCTAAACACGTATATATTGTTGTTATTTGCTAACTGTTCTTGGCAAACGGGTGCTGGATGGGCATGAGAGAGTTCGAGGTGGTGACCGAGCAGATCAGCTGGAGGTCCCGTGGTCGACATAATAAGGCCGGAGCGGCGCTAAGCTGCGAGGGCCTCAATGCTGCTTGCAGCTTTAATTAGGCCCGAAGCAGCGAAGCGCTGCAAGGACCTATTGTAATTGTAGTGTTTATTATTTTTTTTTTTATTCTTCCCCCAAAAGAAGTGGCTTTTTGGGGGTCTTAGCATATATGAAAACTCACCAAATTTTGCGGACTCGTCAGGACTGGTGAAAAATTACGTATTTTGGGGGCGTGGCAAAAATCGCCAAAGAAACGGCTCAAGAGCGCCCCCTAGAAATTTTCAAAATACCCTCCGCATTGACCTTAGTTTGACGTAGAATCATGAAATTTGGTACACTTGTCCAACTCACCAAGATGCACAGAAAACCCTCTGGCACCAATGTTGTACAATAAATGGTAAGGCGGCCATTTTGGAACGATGACCAAATTTTCACCCCTTTTTGGCCGTTTACAGCCTCCGCATTTGAACGAACTCCTCCTATGAATTTCGCTCGATTTGGTTCAAACTTGGCCAGTTTCTTCATAAGGCACGGGGGAACAAACAATATCAAAATTGTGCGTTTTCATGAATGCTGAAGGGGCGGGGCCAGACGTCAAAGTTGGACATCTCGCCATGAAAAACGAAACGCTTACAGCTCTTACACGAAAAAAGTCTAATACATCAAACCTTCAGTTATTGACCCACATCCGGTCCCCCGCAAAACTGTATGGTCAAATCATGACATCACTTAAGCCACGCCCCCTGACAACAGGAAGTGTAAAGTTTTACGTTGAACGGTCCATATCGGACCCCTGTTACCTAATCAGCGTGGCATTGTGTCCAGTGACCGAAGACATGTTGGTGTAACAAGCATTCCAATACTGTTCGTTTTTGGTGGAGCATGTGGGCGTGGCGACGTGGCGAAGTAAGACATAACGCCATCACCATACGTTTGGTTCTAAAATCCACAGATTTGATCCGAGGAGTACCAAAATCAGTATGATCGATCATTGCCCACCCCTTGAACAGGTGTTTATGCTAATTAGCAAATCGCTACAGAAACGGCTCAAGAGCGCCCCCTAGAAATATTCAAAATACCCTCCGCATTGACCTTAGTTTGACGTAGAATCATGAAATTTGGTACACTTGTCCAACTCACCAAGATGCACAGAAAACCCTCTGGCACCAATGTTGTACGATAAATGGTAAGGCGGCCATTTTGGAACGATGACCAAATTTTCACCCCTTTTTGGCCGTTTACAGCCTCTGCATTTCAACGAACTCCTCCTAGGGATTTCGCTCGATTTGATTCAAACTTGGCCAGTTTCTTTATAAGGCACGGGGGAACAAATGTTATCAAAACTGTGCGTTTTCATGCATGCTGAAGGGGCGGGGCCAGACCTCAAAGTTGGACATCTCGCCATGAAAAACGAAACGCTTACAGCTCTTACACGAAAACTGTCTAATACATCAAACCTTCAGTGATTGACCCACATCCGGTCCCCTGCAAAACTGTACGGTCAAATCATGACATCACTTAAGCCACGCCCCCTGACAACAGGAAGTGTAAAGTTTTACGTTGAACGGTCCATAACGGATCCCTGTTACCTAATCAGCGTGACATTGTATCCAGTCACCGAAGACATGGTGGTGTAACAAGCTTTCCAGCACTGTTCGTTTTGGGTGGAGCAAGTGGGCGTGGTGACGTGGCGAAGTAAGACGTAACGCCGTCACCATACGTTTGGTTCTAAACTCCACAGATTTGATCTGAGGAGTACCAAAATCATTATGATCGATCATTACCCACCCCTTGAAAAGGTGTTTATGTTAATTAGCAAATAGCCTCCATAGCGCCCCCTAGATTATTCAAACTGTTGTATCTCAGTGATACATCATCCGATCTGAACCAGATTTATTGTGCATCATCAGTGAGCCCTTGTGGACACATTGATATGGTGGGCTAACATTTGACTCAAGTGCGCCCCCTACATTATTTCTATAGTTATATCTCAGTGATACATCATCCGATCTGCACGAGATTTATTATGCTTTATCAGTGAACACTTCGACACACATTGATAATGTTATGTAATTTTTTACTCCATAGCGCCCCCTATATTATTACTACAGTTATATCTTAGTGATACATTATCCAATCTGCACGAGATTTATTATGATTCATCAGTGAACGCTTCTACACACATTCATAATGGTATGTAAATTTTTACTCCATAGCGCCCCCTGTATTATTACTACAGTTATATCTTAGTGATACATTATCCGATCTGCACGAGATTTATTGTGCTTTATCAGTGAACACTTCGACACACATTGATAATGGTATGTAAATTTTTACTCCATAGCGCCCCCTATATTATTACTACAGTTATATCTTAGTGATACATTATCCGATCTGCACGAGATTTAATGTGATTCATTAGTGAACACTTCTATACACATTGATAATGGTATGTAAATTTTTACTCCATAGCGCCCCCTATATTATTACTACAGTTATATCTTAGTGATACATTATCCGATCTGCACGAGATTTATTATGATTCATCAGTGAACACTTCTACACACATTCATAATGGTATGTAAATTTTTACTCCATAGCGCCCCCTATATTATTACTACAGTTATATCTTAGTGATACATTATCCGATCTGCACGAGATTTAATGTGATTCATCAGTGAACACTTCTATACACATTGATAATGTTATGTAATTTTTTACTCCATAGCGCCCCCTATATTATTACTACAGTTATATCTTAGTGATACATTATCCGATCTGCACGAGATTTATTATGATTCATCAGTGAACACTTCTACACACATTCATAATGATATGTAAATTTTTACTCCATAGCGCCCCCTGTATTATTACTACAGTTATATCTTAGTGATACATTATCCGATCTGCACGAGATTTATTGTGCTTTATCAGTGAACACTTCGACACACATTGATAATGGTATGTAAATTTTTACTCCATAGCGCCCCCTATATTATTACTACAGTTATATCTCAGTGATACATCATCCGATCTGAACCAGATTTATTGTGCATCATCAGTGAGCCCTTGTGGACACATTGATATGGTGGGCTAACATTTGACTCAAGTGCGCCCCCTACATTATTTCTATAGTTATATCTCAGTGATACATCATCCGATCTGAACCAGATTTATTGTGCTTTATCAGTGAACACTTCTATACACATTCATAATGATATGTAAATTTTTACTCCATAGCGCCCCCTGTATTATTACTACAGTTATATCTTAGTGATACATTATCCGATCTGCACGAGATTTATTGTGCTTTATCAGTGAACACTTCGACACACATTGATAATGGTATGTAAATTTTTACTCCATAGCGCCCCCTATATTATTACTACAGTTATATCTCAGTGATACATCATCCGATCTGAACCAGATTTATTGTGCATCATCAGTGAGCCCTTGTGGACACATTGATATGGTGGGCTAACATTTGACTCAAGTGCGCCCCCTACATTATTTCTATAGTTATATCTCAGTGATACATCATCCGATCTGAACCAGATTTATTGTGCATCATCAGTGAGCCCTTGTGGACACATTGATATGGTGGGCTAACATATGACTCCAGAGCGCCCCCTAGATTATTCAAACTGTTATATCTCAGTGATACATTATCCGATCTGAACCATATTTATTTATCATCATCAGTGAGCCCTTGTGGACACATTGATATGGTGGGCTAACATTTGACTCAAGTGCGCCCCCTACATTACTTCTATAGTTATATCTAAGTGATACATCATTCGATCTGAACCAGATTTATTGTGCGTGTGCACTCCTGGTGCGGAGTAGACACGAGAGACTTCGAAATGGCGACCGAGCGGACGAGCTGGAGCTCGCGCGGTCGCCTCAATAAGGTCCGAGCGGCGCTAAGCTGCGAGGGCCTCAACGCCGCTTGCGGCTTTAATTAGGCCCGAAGCAGCGAAGCGCTGCAAGGACCTATTGTAATTGTAGTGTTTATTATTATTAGGCCCGAAGCAGCGAAGCGCTGCAAGGACCTATTGTAATTGTAGTGTTTATTATTATTAATTGTAGTGTTTTTATTATTATTATTATTTTTATTCTAGTCCCTCTTGAAGTGGCCTTTTGGGGGCTTTATCATATACGAAAACTCACCAAATTTGGCGGACTCGTCAGGACTGGTGAAAAATTACGTATTTTGGGGGCGTGGCAAAAATCGCCACAGAAACGGCTCAAGAGCGCCCCCTAGAAATTTTCAAAATACCCTCCGCATGACCTTAGTTTGACGTAGAATCATGAAATTTGGTACACTTGTCCAACTCACCAAGATACACAGAAAACCCTCTGGCACCAATGTTGTACAATAAATGGGAAGGCGGCCATTTTGGAACGATGACCAAATTTTCACCCCTTTTTGGCCATTTACAGCCTCCGCATTTGAACGAACTCCTCCTATGAATTTCGCCCGATTTGGTTCAAACTTGGCCAGTTTCTTCATAAGGCACGGGGGAACAAACGACATCAAAATTGTGCGTTTTCATGAATGCTGAAGGGGCGGGGCCAGACGTCAAAGTTGGACATCTCGCCATGAAAAACGAAACGCTTACAGCTCTTACACGAAAAAAGTCTAATACATCAAACCTTCAGTTATTGACCCACATCCGGTCCCCCGCAAAACTGTATGGTCAAATCATGACATCACTTAAGCCACGCCCCCTGACAACAGGAAGTGTAAAGTTTTACGTTGAAAGGTCCATATCGGACCCCTGTTACCTAATCAGCGTGACATTGTGTCCAGTGACCAAAGACATGTTGGTGTAACAAGCATTCCAACACTGTTCGTTTTGGGTGGAGCAAGTGGGCGTGGCGACATGGCGAAGTAAGACATAACGCCATCACCATACGTTTGGATCTAAAATCCACAGATTTGATCCGAGGAGTACCAAAATCAGTATGATCGATCATTGCCCACCCCTTGAACAGGTGTTTATGCTAATTAGCAAATCGCTACAGAAACGGCTCAAGAGCGCCCCCTAGAAATATTCAAAATACCCTCCGCATTGACCTTAGTTTGACGTAGAATCATGAAATTTGGTACACTTGTCCAACTCACCAAGATGCACAGAAAACCCTCTGGCACCAATGTTGTACGATAAATGGTAAGGCGGCCATTTTGGAACGATGACCAAATTTTCACCCCTTTTTGGCCGTTTACAGCCTCTGCATTTCAACGAACTCCTCCTAGGGATTTCGCTCGATTTGATTCAAACTTGGCCAGTTTCTTTATAAGGCACGGGGGAACAAATGTTATCAAAACTGTGCGTTTTCATGCATGCTGAAGGGGCGGGGCCAGACCTCAAAGTTGGACATCTCGCCATGAAAAACGAAACGCTTACAGCTCTTACACGAAAACTGTCTAATACATCAAACCTTCAGTGATTGACCCACATCCGGTCCCCTGCAAAACTGTATGGTCAAATCATGACATCACTTAAGCCACGCCCCCTGACAACAGGAAGTGTAAAGTTTTACGTTGAACGGTCCATATCGGATCCCTGTTACCTAATCAGCGTGACATTGTATCCAGTCACCGAAGACATGTTGGTGTAACAAGCTTTCCAGCACTGTTCGTTTTGGGTGGAGCAAGTGGGCGTGGTGACGTGGCGAAGTAAGACGTAACGCCGTCACCATACGTTTGGTTCTAAACTCCACAGATTTGATCTGAGGAGTACCAAAATCATTATGATCGATCATTACCCACCCCTTGAACAGGTGTTTATGCTAATTAGCAAATAGCCTCCATAGCGCCCCCTAGATTATTCAAACTGTTGTATCTCAGTGATACATCATCCGATCTGAACCAGATTTATTGTGCATCATCAGTGAGCCCTTGTGGACACATTGATATGGTGGGCTAACATTTGACTCAAGTGCGCCCCCTACATTATTTCTATAGTTATATCTCAGTGATACATCATCCGATCTGAACCAGATTTATTGTGCATCATCAGTGAGCCCTTGTGGACACATTGATATGGTGGGCTAACATTTGACTCAAGTGCGCCCCCTACATTATTTCTATAGTTATATCTCAGTGATACATCATCCGATCTGAACCAGATTTATTGTGCATCATCAGTGAGCCCTTGTGGACACATTGATATGGTGGGCTAACATATGACTCCAGAGCGCCCCCTAGATTATTCAAACTGTTATATCTCAGTGATACATCATCCGATCTGAACCAGATTTATTGTGCATCATCAGTGAGCCCTTGTGGACACATTGATATGGTGGGCTAACATTTGACTCAAGTGCGCCCCCTACATTACTTCTATAGTTATATCTCAGTGATACATCATCCGATCTGAACCAGATTTATTGGGCATCATCAGTGAGACCTTGTGGACACATTGATATTGTGGTTCAACATATGACTCCAGAGCGCCCCCTAGATTATTTAAACTGTTATATCTCAGTGAGACATCATCCGATCTGAACCAGATTTATTGTTCATCATCAGTGAGCCCTTGTGGACACATTGATATTGTGGTTTAACATTTGACTCAAGTGCGCCCCCTACATTATTTCTATGGTTATATCTCAGTGATACATCATCCGATCTGAACCAGATTTATTATGATTCATCAGTGAACACTTCTACACACATTGATAATGGTATGTAAATTTTTACTCCATAGCGCCCCCTATATTATTACTACAGTTATATCTTAGTGATACATTATCCGATCTGCACGAGATTTATTGTGATTCATCAGTGAACACTTCTATACACATTGATAATGGTATGTAAATTTTTACTCCATAGCGCCCCCTATATTATTACTACAGTTATATCTCAGTGATACATTATCCAATCTGCACGAGATTTATTGTGCTTTATCAGTGAACACTTCGACACACATTGATAATGGTATGTAAATTTTTACTCCATAGCGCCCCCTATATTATTACTACAGTTATATCTTAGTGATACATTATCCGATCTGCACAAGATTTATTGTGATTCATCAGTGAACACTTCTACACACATTGATAATGGTATGTAAATTTTTACTCCATAGCGCCCCCTGTATTATTACTACAGTTATATCTTAGTGATACATTATCCGATCTGCACAAGATTTATTGTGCTTTATCAGTGAACACTTTGACACACATTGATAATGGTATGTAAATTTTTACTCCATAGCGCCCCCTATATTATTACTACAGTTATATCTTAGTGATACATTATCCGATCTGCATGAGATTTATTGTGATTCATCAGTGAACACTTCTACACACATTGATAATGGTATGTAAATTTTTACTCCATAGCGCCCCCTATATTATTACTACAGTTATATCTCAGTGATACATCATCCGATCTGAACCAAATTTATTGTGATTCATCAGTGAGCCCTTGTGGACACATTGATATTGTGGTTTAACATATAACTCAATAGCGCCCCCTAGATTATTCAAACTGTTATATCTCAGTGAGATATCATC
>JBBPBX010089773.1:0-14239 GCA_038048925.1 Garcialebias charrua
AGCAAAACCATGCTCTACCAACTTCCTTCTGGTAATTTAAGATTGTTTCTGCTTGTTTTAGCTGTTGTTCAGCTGTTTTTGGCCAATTTCAGCTTTATTCATATATTTTCAACTTTATTTTGCTTATTTCTACTTATTTCAGATTTTTTTCAATTTCAGATTGTTTCAGATACTTCATATTCTTCTGCTTTGTGTTTATTTCTGCTAGTTTCAGCTTCTTCTGCTATTTTAGCTACTATTAAGCTGTTTTTATGCTAATTTAGGCTTGTTTCAACACATTCCACATTATTTGAACTCATTTCAACTTTTTCCAGCCAAATTCTGCAAAAATGTACTCTCTCTACTAAGTTCTAAGACATTTAAGCTTCTTTCTGCTATTTCAGATAATATTCAGCTGTTTTTGCTATCTTAAGCTTTTTTCAGATAATTTCAACTTTATTTTGCTTATTTCTGCTTAGTTCAGATTTTTTCAGATTTCAGATAGTTTCAGATATTTTAGATTATTCAGATTATGCTGCTTTGTGCTTATTTCTGCTAGTTTCAGCTTCTTCTGCTATTTTAGCTACTATTAAGCTGTTTTTATGCTAATTTAGGCTTGTTTCAACAAATTCCACATTATTTGAACTCATTTCAACTTTTTCCATCCTAATTCTGCAAAACTACACTCTCTCTACTAATTTCTAACACAGTTAAGCTTATTTCTGCTATTTCAGATAATATTCAGCTGTTTTTGCTATCTTTAGCTTTTTTCAGATAATTTCAACTTTATTTTGCTTATTTCTGCTTAGTTCAGATTTTTTCAGATTTCAGATTGTTTCAGATATTTCAGATTATTCACAATTATGCTATTTCTAATTACTTCAGATAATTTAAGCTTATTTCTGCTATTTTAGATAGTATTCAGCTGTTTATGATATCTTAAGCTTTTTTTAGATAATTTCAACTTTTTTTGCTTATTTCAGATTATTTCAGATTTCAGATTGTTTAAGATGTTTCAGATTATTCCCAATTAAGCTCTTACTAATTCCTGCTGCTAATTTAAGCTTATTTCTGCTATTTTAGATAATATTCAGCTGTTTTTGACCAATTTCAGCTGATGGCTGCCAACGCTACTTTCAAATGGTTATAACTCGACCATCTTTATACATAGAGAGCTGAAATTTGGTGAGGTTGTAGCTGAGGACATTATCTATCATGTATAGAATCCAAAAAAAAATCCAAGATGGCCGACAATGCAAAAAAGTAAAAATACTATAAAATGGTCAATTTTAGTGATATTGAGCTGAAACTTGGTGTAGTGATAGCTGAGAATGTTTCCTATCAAATGCTATATCAAAATCAAAAATCCAAGATGGCCGCCAACGCTACTTTCAAATGGCTTTAACTCAGCCATCATTATACATAGAGAGTCGAAATTTGGTGAGGTAGTAGCTGAGGACATTATCTATCATGTACGGAATCCAAATCAAAAATCCAAGATGGCCGACAAAGTAAAACATTAAAAAACTGTAAAAATTCAAGATGGCCGCCAACGCTACATTCAAATGGCTTTAACTCAGCCATCTTTATTCATAGAGAGCTGAAATTTGGTGAGGTTGTAGCTAAGGGAATCCTCTATCATGTACGGAATCCAAATCAAAAATCCAAGATGGCAGACAAAGCAAAACATTAAAAATACTGTAAAATCCAAGATGGCCACCAACGCTACTTTCAAATGGCTTTAACTTAGCCATTATTATACATAGAGAGCCGAAATTTGGTGAGGTTGTAGCTGAGGGAATCCTCTATCATGTACGGAATCCAAATCAAAAATCCAAGATGGCCGACAAAGCAAAACATTAAAAATACTGTAAAATCCAAGATGGCCAACAACGCTACTTTCAAATGGCTTTAAATCAGCCATATTTATTCATAGAGAGCCGAAATTTGGTGAGGTTGTAGCTATGGACATTCTTTATCATGCATTAGGTGAAGCGGCCATTTTGATTGAATATGCAAATTAGGTGAAGTGGCCATTTTGGTTCAATATACAAGGCAGTTAATTGCCTTGCGAAGTAAGTCAATGCATGTATTGTTACCATTTTGGTTCTACAATTTAAGTAGACAAGTTAGCCATTTTGATTTAATAAGCACATTAGGTAAAGCGGCCATTTTGATTAAACATTCAAGTCATAACGGCCATTTTGGCATTCACACATGCATTTTCTCAGGAAATGCAATCTAGTTGTGTGAATGCCAAC
This sequence comes from Garcialebias charrua, assembly GCA_038048925.1. Classification (NCBI taxonomy): domain Eukaryota; kingdom Metazoa; phylum Chordata; class Actinopteri; order Cyprinodontiformes; family Rivulidae; genus Garcialebias; species Garcialebias charrua. Next base: position 2,241 of record JBBPBX010089773.1, read on the forward strand.
AAGGCATTCACACTATAGAGATTGTGTTTATATTTATTATTATTATTCTTTATAGATGTTACTATCTTCCATCCGTACGTTTTTTGGCGTCCTACTCCTCCTAGAGTTTTTGTGCCATTTCAACGATTCATATATCAAAATGTTCAGCTCGCTCAGGACAATCCAGCTATGACTTTTGGTAATGCTACAAGTTGCGCTTTTTGAAATAATTAGCCTTTTCGGCCATTTTTTTCCCATTGAAAATGAATGGAGCTAAAATGAAATGGTCTTTTGGGGGCTTTATCATACCCTAAAACTCACCAAATTTGGCAGACTCATCACTCAGACATGCAGGAGTAACAAATGATCAAAACCTCGCATTTTCATATATGCTGAAGGGGCGTGGCCTGGCCTCAAAGTTAGGCATCTCGCCATGAAAAACGAAACACTAATAGCACCTACACGAAAACCGTCTAATACATCAAACCTTCAGTGATTGACCCACAACCACTCCCCTGCAATACTGAATGGTCAAATCATGACATTAATTAAGCCACGCCCCCTCACAACAGGAAGTGTACAGTTATACATTGAACGTCCCGATCGGACACCTGTTACCTAATCAGCGGGACGGTCTGTCCAGTGACCGAAGACATGTTGCTGTAACAAGCTTTCCAACACTGACCGTTTTGGGTGGAGCATGTGGGCGTGGCGATGTGGCGAATCAGCCGTCACGCCGTCACAAACGAAACACTAATAGCACCTACACGAAAACAGTCTAATACATCAAACCTTCAGTGATTGACCCACATCCGGTCCCCTGCAATACTGAATGGTCAAATCATGACAATAATTAAGCCACGCCCCCTCACAACAGGAAGTGTACAGTTGTACATTGAACATCCCGATCGGACACCTGTTACCTAATCAGCGTGACGGTCTGTCCAGTGACCGAAGACATGTTGCTGTAACAAGCTTTCCACGACTGGTTGTTTTGGGTGGAGCATGTGGGCGTGGCGATGTGGCGAATCAGACGTAACGCCGTCACAATACGTTTGGCCTTTTGGGAGCTTTTTCATATCCCAAAACTCACCAAATTTGGCAGACTCGTCAGGACTGGTGAACGATTACATATTTTGGGGGCGTGGCCAAAATTTCAAAAGAAACGGCTCAAGAGCGCCACCTAGAAAATTTAAAACTACCCTCCGCATTGGCCTTAGTTTCACGTAGGATCATGAAATTTGGTACACTTGTCCAATTCACCAAGACGTACAGAAAACCCTCTGGCGTCAACGTTGTACGATAAATGGGAAGGCGGCCATTTTGGAATGTGGACCAAATCGAGTGCACGCACTGGGTGCCGAACGGGTACGGGAAAGGCACGAGAGTGTTTCGGGGTGGACCAGCTCGACTTCCCGCGGTCGCCGCGAGAAGGGCGGAGCGGCGCTGAGGCATTCACACGTGCATTTTCGTAGGAAATGCGGTTTTTCTAGTTATTATTATCAGTTACTATCCTGATTCCGTACGTTTTTTGGCACGCTACTCCTCCTACAGTTTTTGTGCTATTTCAACAATTCATATATCAAAATGTTCAGCTCATTTAGGACATGGGTGCTATGACTTTTGGTATTGGTGCAACTTTAGCTTTTTGAAATATTCAGCCTTTTCGGCCATTTTTTTCCCATTGAAAATGAATGGAGCTCATTTTACATCCTTGATATCTTTGGAACTCATTACAATATTTCACTACTCCTTTCACATTTTGGACTAGCTCAGCTTCCTTCAGCTTCCTTGTACAAAATTTAAAAAAAAATTCAGCTACTTTCAGATAAATTCAGCTGTTTCTTCAACTGCTTTGTGCTCTTTTCAGCTTTATGCAGCTTACTTCAACATTTTTGTACATCTACTGACTTATTTCTGCTAATTTCAGATCATTATGCTCCTTTCAGCAAATTTTTCAAAGATTAACATATTTTTGCTACTTTAGCTACTATTTAGCTGTTTTATGCAAATTTCAGCTTTTTCAGCTATTTCAACAAGTTTTTAAAATCAATCCAACTTTTTTCAGCCTAATTCAGCAAAACCATGCTCTACCAACTTCCTTCTGGTAATTTCAGATTATTTCAGCTTATTTTAGCTACTATTTAGCTGTTTTATGCAAATTTCAGCTTTTTCAGCTATTTCAACATTTTTTTTAATCAATCCAACTTTTTTCAGCCTAATTCAGCAAAACCATGCTCTACCAACTTCCTTCTGGTAATTTAAGATTGTTTCTGCTTGTTTTAGCTGTTGTTCAGCTGTTTTTGGCCAATTTCAGCTTTATTCAGATATTTTCAACTTTATTTTGCTTATTTCTACTTATTTCAGATTTTTTTCAATTTCAGATTGTTTCAGATACTTCATATTATGCTGCTTTGTGCTTATTTCTGCTAGTTTCAGCTTCTTCTGCTATTTTAGCTACTATTAAGCTGTTTTTATGCTAATTTAGGCTTGTTTCAACACATTCCACATTATTTGAACTCATTTCAACTTTTTCCAGCCAAATTCTGCAAAAATGTACTCTCTCTACTAATTTCTAAGACATTTAAGCTTCTTTCTGCTATTTCAGATAATATTCAGCTGTTTTTGCTATCTTAAGCTTTTTTCAGATAATTTCAACTTTATTTTGCTTATTTCTGCTTAGTTCAGATTTTTTCAGATTTCAGATTGTTTCAGATATTTCAGATTATTCACAATTATGCTATTTCTAATTACTTCAGATAATTGATGCTTATTTCTGCTACTTTAGATAATATTCAGCTGTTTATGCTATCTTAAGCTTTTTTCAGATAATTTCCACTTTTTTTGCTTATTTCAGATTATTTCAGATTTCAGATTGTTTAAGATGTTTCAGATTATTCCCAATTAGGCTCTTACTAATTCCTTCTTCTGATTTAAGCTTATTTCTGATATATTAGATAATATTTAGCTGTTTTTGTTCAATTTCAGCTGATGGCCGCCAACGCTACATTCAAATGGCTTTAACTCAGCCATCTTTATACATAGAGAGCTGAAATTTGGTGAGGTTGTAGCTAAGGACATTATCTATCATGTACGGAATCCAAATCAAAAATCCAAGATGGCCGACAATGCAAAAAAGTGAAAATACTATAAAATGGTCAATTTTAGAGATATTGACCTGAAACTTGGTGTAGTGATAGCTGAGAATGTTTCCTATCAAATGCAATATCAAAATCAAAAATCCAAGATGGCCGCCAATGCTACTTTCAACTGGCTTTAACTCAGCCATCTTTATACATAGAGAGCCAAAATTTGGTGAGGTTGTAGCCGAGGACATTATCTATCACGTACGGAATCCAAATCAAAAATCCAAGATGGCCGACAAAGTAAAACATTAAAAAACTGTAAAAATCCAAGATGGCCGCCAATGCTACATTCAAATGGCTTTAACTCAGCCATCTTTATTCATAGAGAGCCGAAATTTGGTGAGGTTGTAGCTATAGACATCCTTTATCATGCATTAGGTGAAGCGGCCATTTTGATTGAACATGCAATTTAGGTGAAGTGGCCATTTTGGTTCAATATACAAGGCAGTTAATTGCCTTGCGAAGTAAGTCAATGCATGTATTGTTACCATTTTGGTACTACAATTTAAGTAGACAAAGTAACCATTTTGATTTAATAAGCACATTAGGTAAAGCGGCCATTTTGATTGAACATGCAAGTTGGGTGAAGCGGCCATTTTGGCATTCACACATGCATTTTCTCAGGAAATGCAATCTAGTTGTGTGAATGCCACATAGGCATTCACACTATAGTGATTGTGTTTATATTTATTATTATTATTATTATAGTTACTATCCTGATTCCGTACGTTTTTTGGCACGCTACTCCTCCTACAGTTTTTGTGCTATTTCAACAATTCATATATCAAAATGTTCAGCTCATTTAGGACATGGGTGCTATGACTTTTGGTATTGGTGCAACTTTAGCTTTTTGAAATATTCAGCCTTTTCGGCCATTTTTTTCCCATTGAAAATGAATGGAGCTCATTTTACATCCTTGATATCTTTGGAACTCTTTACAATATTTCACTACTCCTTTCACATTTTGGACTAGCTCAGCTTCCTTCAGCTTCCTTGTACAAAATTTTAAAAAAAATTCAGCTACTTTCAGCTAATTTCAGCTGTTTTTTCAACTGCTTTGCACTCTTTTCAGCTTTATGCAGCTAACTTCAACATTTTTATACTTCTACTGACTTATTTCTGCTAAATTCAGATCATTATGCTCCTTTCAGATAATTTTTGAAAGATTTAGACATTTTGGCTATTTTAGCTACTATTTAGCTGTTTTAAGCAAATTTCAGCTTTTTCAGCTATTTCAACAATGTTTTTAATCAATCCAACTTTTTTCAGCCTAATTCAGCAAAACCATGCTCTACCAACTTCCTTCTGGTAATTTAAGATAATTTCTGCTTGTTTTAGCTGTTGTTCAGCTGTTTTTGGCCAATTTCAGCTTTATTCAGATAATTTCAACTTTATTTTGCTTATTTCTACTTATTTCAGATTTTTTTCAATTTCAGATTGTTTCAGATACTTCATATTATGCTGCTTTGTGCTTATTTCTGCTAGTTTCAGCTTCTTCTACTATTTTAGCTACTATTAAGCTGTTTTTATGCTAATTTAGGCTTGTTTCAACAAATTCCACATCATTTGAACTCATTTCAACTTTTTCCAGCCAAATTCTACAAAAATGTACTCTCTCTACTAAGTTCTAAGACATTTAAGCTTCTTTCTGCTATTTCAGATAATATTCAGCTGTTTTTGCTATCTTAAGCTTTTTTCAGATAATTTCAACTTTATTTTGCTTATTTCTGCTTAGTTCAGATTTTTTCAGATTTCAGATTGTTTCAGATATTTTAGATTATTCAGATTATGCTGCTTTGTGCTTATTTCTGCTAGTTTCAGCTTCTTCTGCTATTTTAGCTACTATTAAGCTGTTTTTATGCTAATTTAGACTTGTTTCAACAAATTCCACATTATTTGAACTCATTTCAACTTTTTCCAGCCTAATTCTGCAAAAATGTACTCTCTCTACTAATTTCTAACACAGTTAAGCTTATTTCTGCTATTTCAGATAATATTCAGCTGTTTTTGCTATCTTAAGCTTTTTTCAGATAATTTCAACTTTATTTTGCTTATTTCTGCTTAGTTCAGATTTTTTCAGATTTCAGATTGTTTCAGATATTTCAGATTATTCACAATTATGCTATTTCTAATTACTTCAGATAATTGATGCTTATTTCTGCTACTTTAGATAATATTCAGCTGTTTATGCTATCTTAAGCTTTTTTCAGATAATTTCCACTTTTTTTGCTTATTTCAGATTATTTCAGATTTCAGATTGTTTAAGATGTTTCAGATTATTCCCAATTAGGCTCTTACTAATTGCTTCTTCGGATTTAAGCTTATTTCTGATATATTAGATAATATTTAGCTGTTTTTGTTCAATTTCAGCTGATGGCCGCCAACGCTACATTCAAATGGCTTTAACTCAGCCATCTTTATACATAGAGAGCTGAAATTTGGTGAGGTTGTAGCTAAGGACATCATCTATCATGTATAGAATCCAAAAAAAAATCCAAGATGGCCGACAATGCAAAAAAGTAAAAATACCATAAAATGGTCAATTTTAGTGATATTGAGCTGAAACTTGGTGTAGTGATAGCTGAGAATGTTTCCTATCAAATGCTATATCAAAATCAAAAATCCAAGATGGCCGCCAACGCTACTTTCAAATGGCTTTAACTCAGCCATAATTATACATAGAGAGCCGAAATTTGGTGAGGTAGTAGCCGAGGACATTATCTATCACGTACGGAATCCAAATCAAAAATCCAAGATGGCCGACAAAGTAAAACATTAAAAAACTGTAAAAATCCAAGATGGCCGCCAACGCTACATTCAAATGGCTTTAAATCAGCCATCATTATACATAGAGAGCCGAAATTTGGTGAGGTTGTAGCTAAGGGAATCCTCTATCATGTACGGAATCCAAATCAAAAATCCAAGATGGCAGACAAAGCAAAACATTAAAAAACTGTAAAATCCAAGATGGCCACCAACGCTACATTCAAATGGCTTTAACTCAGCCATCATTATACATAGAGAGCCGAAATTTGGTGAGGTTGTAGCTGAGGGAATCCTCTATCATGTACGGAATCCAAATCAAAAATCCAAGATGGCCGACAAAGCAAAACATTAAAAATACTGTAAAATCCAAGATGGCCACAACGCTACTTTCAAATGGCTTTAAATCAGCCATATTTATTCATAGAGAGCCGAAATTTGGTGAGGTTGTAGCTATGGACATTCTTTATCATGCATTAGGTGAAACGGCCATTTTGATTGAATATGCAAATTAGGTGAAGTGGCCATTTTGGTTCAATATACAAGGCAGTTAATTGCCTTGCGAAGTAAGTCAATGCATGTATTGTTACCATTTTGGTTCTACAATTTAAGTAGACAAGGTAACCATTTTGATTTAATAAGCACATTAGGTAAAGCGGCCATTTTGATCGAACATGCAAGTTGGGTGAAGCGGCCATTTTGGCATTCACACATGCATTTTCTCAGGAAATGCAATCTAGTTGTGTGAATGCCAACAAGGCATTCACACTATAGAGATTGTCTCCGGTTACTATCCTGATTCCGTACGTTTTTCGGCACGCTACTCCTCCTACAGTTTTTGTGCTATTGCAACAATTCATATATCAAAATGTTCAGCTCATTCAGGACATGATGGCTATGACTTTTGGTATTGGTGCAACTTTAGCTTTTTGAATTATTTAGCCTTTTCGGCCATTTTCTTCCCCATTGAAAATGAATGGAGCTAATTTTTCATCCTTGATATCTTTGGAACTCTTTAGAATATTTCACTACTCCTTTCACATTTTGGACCAGCTTAGCTTCCTTCAGCTACCTTGTACATTTTTTAAAAAATATTTCAGCTACTTTCAGCTAATTTCAGCTGTTTTTTCAACTGCTTTGCACTCTTTTCAGCTTTATGCAGCTTACTTCAACATTTTTGTACTTCTACTGACTTATTTCTGCTAATTTCAGATCATTATGCTCCTTTCAGATAATTTTTGAAAGATTAAGATATTTTAGCTATTTTAGCTACTATTTAGCTGTTTTATGATAATTTCAGCTTTTTCAGCTATTTCAACAATTTTTTTTAATCAATCCAACTTTTTTCAGCCTAATTCAGCAAAACCATGCTCTACCAACTTCCTTCTGGTAATTTAAGATTGTTTCTGCTTGTTTTAGCTGTTGTTCAGCTGTTTTTGGCCAATTTCAGCTTTATTCAGATATTTTCAACTTTATTTTGCTTATTTCTACTTATTTCAGATTTTTTTCAATTTCAGATTGTTTCAGATACTTCATATTATGCTGCTTTGTGCTTATTTCTGCTAGTTTCAGCTTCTTCTGCTATTTTAGCTACTATTAAGCTGTTTTTATGCTAATTTAGGCTTGTTTCAACACATTCCACATTATTTGAACTCATTTCAACTTTTTCCAGCCAAATTCTGCAAAAATGTACTCTCTCTACTAAGTTCTAAGACATTTAAGCTTCTTTCTGCTATTTCAGATAATATTCAGCTGTTTTTGCTATCTTAAGCTTTTTTCAGATAATTTCAACTTTATTTTGCTTATTTCTGCTTAGTTCAGATTTTTTCAGATTTCAGATAGTTTCAGATATTTTAGATTATTCAGATTATGCTGCTTTGTGCTTATTTCTGCTAGTTTCAGCTTCTTCTGCTATTTTAGCTACTATTAAGCTGTTTTTATGCTAATTTAGGCTTGTTTCAACAAATTCCACATTATTTGAACTCATTTCAACTTTTTCCATCCTAATTCTGCAAAACTACACTCTCTCTACTAATTTCTAACACAGTTAAGCTTATTTCTGCTATTTCAGATAATATTCAGCTGTTTTTGCTATCTTTAGCTTTTTTCAGATAATTTCAACTTTATTTTGCTTATTTCTGCTTAGTTCAGATTTTTTCAGATTTCAGATTGTTTCAGATATTTCAGATTATTCACAATTATGCTATTTCTAATTACTTCAGATAATTTAAGCTTATTTCTGCTATTTTAGATAATATTCAGCTGTTTATGCTATCTTTAGCTTTTTTCAGATAATTTCAACTTTTTTTGCTTATTTCAGATTATTTCAGATTTCAGATTGTTTAAGATGTTTCAGATTATTCCCAATTAAGCTCTTACTAATTCCTGCTGCTAATTTAAGCTTATTTCTGCTATTTTAGATAATATTCAGCTGTTTTTGACCAATTTCAGCTGATGGCTGCCAACGCTACTTTCAAATGGTTATAACTCGACCATCTTTATACATAGAGAGCTGAAATTTGGTGAGGTTGTAGCTGAGGACATTATCTATCATGTATAGAATCCAAAAAAAAATCCAAGATGGCCGACAATGCAAAAAAGTAAAAATACTATAAAATGGTCAATTTTAGTGATATTGAGCTGAAACTTGGTGTAGTGATAGCTGAGAATGTTTCCTATCAAATGCTATATCAAAATCAAAAATCCAAGATGGCCGCCAACGCTACTTTCAAATGGCTTTAACTCAGCCATCATTATACATAGAGAGTCGAAATTTGGTGAGGTAGTAGCTGAGGACATTATCTATCATGTACGGAATCCAAATCAAAAATCCAAGATGGCCGACAAAGTAAAACATTAAAAAACTGTAAAAATTCAAGATGGCCGCCAACGCTACATTCAAATGGCTTTAACTCAGCCATCTTTATTCATAGAGAGCTGAAATTTGGTGAGGTTGTAGCTGAGGGAATCCTCTATCATGTACGGAATCCAAATCAAAAATCCAAGATGGCCGACAAAGCAAAACATTAAAAATACTGTAAAATCCAAGATGGCCACCAACGCTACTTTCAAATGGCTTTAACTCAGCCATCATTATACATAGAGAGCCGAAATTTGGTGAGGTTGTAGCTGAGGGAATCCTCTATCATGTACGGAATCCAAATCAAAAATCCAAGATGGCCGACAAAGCAAAACATTAAAAATACTGTAAAATCCAAGATGGCCACCAACGCTACTTTCAAATGGCTTTAAATCAGCCATATTTATTCATAGAGAGCCGAAATTTGGTGAGGTTGTAGCTATGGACATTCTTTATCATGCATTAGGTGAAACGGCCATTTTGATTGAATATGCAAATTAGGTGAAGTGGCCATTTTGGTTCAATATACAAGGCAGTTAATTGCCTTGTGAAGTAAGTCAATGCATGTATTGTTACCATTTTGGTTCTACAATTAAAGTAGACAAGGTAGCCATTTTGATTTAATAAGCACATTAGGTAAAGCGACCATTTTCATTAAACATGCAAGTCATAACGGCCACTTTGGCATTCACACATGCATTTTCTCAGGAAATGCAATCTAGTTATTATTATTATTCTTCCGGGTACTATCCTGATTCCGTACGTTTTTTGGCACGCTACTCCTCCTACAGTTTTTGTGCTATTGCAACAATTCATATATCAAAATGTTCAGCTCATTTAGGACATGGGTGCTATGACTTTTGGTATTGGTGCAACTTTAGCTTTTTGAATTATTTAGCCTTTTCGGCCATTTTCTTCCCCATTGAAAATGAATGGAGCTAATTTTTCATCCTTGATATCTTTGGAACTCTTTACAATATTTCACTACTCATTTCACATTTTGGACCAGCTTAGCTTCCTTCAGCTACCTTGTACATTTTTTTAAAAATATTTCAGCTACTTTCAGCTAATTTCAGCTGTTTTTTCAACTGCTTTGCACTCTTTTCAGCTTTATGCAGCTTACTTCAACATTTTTGTACTTCTACTGACTTATTTCTGCTAATTTCAGATCATTATGCTCCTTTCAGATAATTTTTGAAAGATTGGGATATTTTAGCTATTTTAGCTACTATTTAGCTGTTTTATGATAATTTCAGCTTTTTCAGCTATTTCAACAAATTTTTTTAATCAATCCAACTTTTTTCAGCCTAATTCAGCAAAACCATGCTCTACCAACTTCCTTCTGGTAATTTATGATTGTTTCTGCTTGTTTTAGCTGTTGTTCAGCTGTTTTTGGCCAATTTCAGCTTTATTCATATATTTTCAACTTTATTTTGCTTATTTCTACTTATTTCAGATTTTTTTCAATTTCAGATTGTTTCAGATACTTCATATTCTGCTGCTTTGTGCTTATTTCTGCTAGTTTCAGCTTCTTCTGCTATTTTAGCTACTATTAAGCTGTTTTTATGCTAATTTAGGCTTGTTTCAACACATTCCACATTATTTGAACTCATTTCAACTTTTTCCAGCCAAATTCTGCAAAAATGTACTCTCTCTACTAAGTTCTAAGACATTTAAGCTTCTTTCTGCTATTTCAGATAATATTCAGCTGTTTTTGCTATCTTAAGCTTTTTTCAGATAATTTCAACTTTATTTTGCTTATTTCTGCTTAGTTCAGATTTTTTCAGATTTCAGATAGTTTCAGATATTTTAGATTATTCAGATTATGCTGCTTTGTGCTTATTTCTGCTAGTTTCAGCTTCTTCTGCTATTTTAGCTACTATTAAGCTGTTTTTATGCTAATTTAGGCTTGTTTCAACCAATTCCACATTATTTGAACTCATTTCAACTTTTTTCATCCTAATTCTGCAAAACTGCACTCTCTCTACTAATTTCTAACACAGTTAAGCCTATTTCTGCTATTTCAGAAAATATTCAGCTGTTTTTGCTATCTTTAGCTTTTTTCAGATAATTTCAACTTTATTTTGCTTATTTCTGCTTAGTTCAGATTTTTTCAGATTTCAGATTGTTTCAGATATTTCAGATTATTCACAATTATGCTATTTCTAATTACTTCAGATAATTTAAGCTTATTTCTGCTATTTTAGATAGTATTCAGCTGTTTATGCTATCTTAAGCTTTTTTCAGATAATTTCAACTTTTTTTGCTTATTTCAGATTATTTCAGATTTCAGATTGTTTAAGATGTTTCAGATTATTCCCAATTAAGCTCTTACTAAATCCTGCTGCTAATTTAAGCCTATTTCTGCTGTTTTAGATAATATTCAGCTGTTTTTGACCAATTTCAGCTGATGGCCGCCAACGCTACTTTCAAATGGTTATAACTCGACCATCTTTATACATAGAGAGCTGAAATTTGGTGAGGTTGTAGCTGAGGACATTATCTATCATGTATAGAATCCAAAAAAAAAATCCAAGATGGCCGACAATGCAAAAATTAAAAATACTATAAAATGGTCAATTTTAGTGATATTGAGCTGAAACTTGGTGTAGTGATAGCTGAGAGTGTTTCCTATCAACTGCTATATCAAAATCAAAAATCCAAGATGGCCGCCAACGCTACTTTCAAATGGCTTTAACTCAGCCATCATTATACATAGAGAGCCGAAATTTGGTGAGGTTGTAGCTGAGGACATTATCTATCATGTACGGAATCCAAATCAAAAATCCAAGATGGCCGACAAAGTAAAACATTAAAAAACTGTAAAAATCCAAGATGGCCGCCAACGCTACATTCAAATGGCTTTAACTCAGCCATCTTTATTCATAGAGAGCTGAAATTTGGTGAGGTTGTAGCTGAGGGAATCCTCTATCATGTACGGAATCCAAATCAAAAATCCAAGATGGCCGACAAAGCAAAACATTAAAAATACTGTAAAATCCAAGATGACCACCAACGCTACTTTCAAATGGCTTTAAATCAGCCATATTTATTCATAGAGAGCCGAAATTTGGTGAGGTTGTAGCTATGGACATTCTTTATCATGCATTAGGTGAAGCGGCCATTTTGATTGAATATGCAAATTAGGTGAAGTGGCCATTTTGGTTCAATATACAAGGTAGTTAATTGCCTTGCGAAGTAAGTCAATGCATGTATTGTTACCATTTTGGTTCTACAATTTAAGTAGGCAA
>JBBPBX010089774.1:0-14239 GCA_038048925.1 Garcialebias charrua
GGTAGAAAGCGAAGACGAAGGAGCTCGACGGCTGAATAATGGAGGAGGCCAGACGCTGGGTGGTGGTGGATGAGAAGCAGCAGAGTCCAAACGAGAGCAGGCAGCAGGTAAATCCAAGTAAACTCCATGTTTGTTGATGAATAGAAATGCCCAGGCAAGGATCTGTGAAAAAACTCAGAAAGTACTGAACAAAACAAAAACAAGAAAAAAGTACGAGGAGCAACGGCAGCGAGGTGTGCCAGCGTTCACTCCCGGAAGTAAAACATAAAAATAAAAGTATGTTGAGACAAAAACTTACAAACCTGAAGATCAGACACGAGGAGGAACAGGAGGAACCAGGTGTGGTGTTTAGAACCACACTGAGGAGTGAATGAAGGCTGAAGGTTAGAAGGACCAGCTGATGAGAAGAGAGGATGCAGATGAGACGATGAAGCAGAGGACAAACTGGATGAACGTCTGCAGCTGATCATCTTTTGGAGTCAACATGATTCAAGATGGCTGCAACAGCTAATCAACCTCATCCAACGCAAGCACAGTCAGTTTTACAGATTTGGAGCTAAAATCAGGTGTGGTAGCTGAGAGTCATCCTCCGTGCAGACTGAGTGTAAACAGATCCTGCATGACTTTCCTTTTAACATTTGACTCAAACGAACACCTTTATTTCATTAAATTCAATATTTGGAGTTAAATATTTGTTCATTTTTTAATTAGCTTGAGCATGTGGGCCTTGTAAAAACAAGAAGAAATGATTTTGTGATGCTGGAGTTGTGTTTGTGCCGAGCAGAGAAAAGGCAGCTGCAGTGAAACAAATACATAAACTCAGCTGAAGCTGTAAATGGTGAAACATCAAATTATCTCTGAATTCATGAGATCAAACTCTTCCCAGATGAAGCGCCCAGAGACGTAATTCATCCATCGTTGTTTTTTTTATGTTTTTAATCACTTGAGACTCCGACTCCAAATCAAACAGACTCTAAAATGTTCCTGAGTTGTTTCTGACACCAGCTTCTGTCTGTGAAAACACCTGCACGCCATCACTTATCATCTTAAACACCTGTGTATCATCACTTATCACACCTGTCTCCACCCTCATCTGCCCCACTCTGGGCCCTTGAGCAAGGCTCTTAACCCACACCATCTGCTCCCCCGGGAACCCTAGATAGCAGCTCTCTACTCCACACAGAGGGCTGTGGTTGCTCGGTGGTCTGTGGTTGTGTCAGGAAGGGCATCTGGCGTAAAAACAACTGCCAAATCTTCGTGCGACTAGATCGCTGTGGTGACCCCTAACGCAGGGAAAAAAGCCGAAAGAAAAAATAAAAATAAAAATCAGTCTAACATGCATGTTTTTGGTCTGTGGGAGGAAACCTGGCCAATGGGACATGGAATGTCACCTCTCTGGTGGGGAAGGAGCCTGAGCTAGTGTGTGAGGTTGAGAGGTTCCGGCTAGAAATAGTTGGACTCACCTCAACGCATGGCTCTGGCTCTGGAACCAGTTTCCTTGAGAGGGGTTGGACACTCTTCCACTCTGGAGTTGCCCCTGGTGAGAGGCGCCGAGCAGGAGTGGGCATACTTGTTGCCCCCCATCTTGGTGCCTGTACGTTGGGGTTCACCCCGGTGAACGAGAGGGTAGCCTCCCTTCGCCTACGTGTGGGGGGACGGGCTCTGACTGTTGTTTGTGCCTATGCGCCAAACGGCAGCGCAGATTACCCACCCTTTTTGGAGTCCTTGGAGGGGGTATTGGAGAGTGCGCCTCCTGGGGACTCCCTTGTTCTGCTGGGGGACTTCAACGCTCACGTGGGCAATGACAGTGAGACCTGGAGGGGTGTGGTTGGGAGGAACGGCCCCCCTGATCTGAACCCGAGTGGTGTTTTGTTGTTGGACTTCTGTGCTCGTCATGGATTGTCCATAACGAACACCATGTTCAGGCATAAGGGTGTACATATGTGCTCTTGGCACCAGGACACCCTAGGTCGCAGTTCGATGATCGACTTTGTTGTCGTCTCATCTGATCTGCGGCCGCATGTCCTGGACACTCGGGTGAAGAGAGGGGCGGAGCTGTCAACTGACCACTACCTGGTGGTGAGTTGGCTCCGATGGTGGGGGAGGATGGGTGGGCAGCACGGTGGCACAACTGGTAGAGCTGCTGCCTCTCAGCGAGAAGGTTGCCGGTTCAAATCCCGGTCCGGGGCCTTTCTGGGTGGAGTTTGCATGTTCTCCCTGTGCATGCGTGGGTTTCCTCCGGGTACTCCGGTTTCCTCCCACAGACCAAAAAACATGCTTGTTAGGCTGATTGGTGACTCTAAATTGACCCTAGGTGTGAGTGTGAGAATGGATGGTTGTTTGGTGTGAGTGAGATAGGTCCCTCTTGTAAATGAGTCCTTGTGACTCAACGAGGCTAGCCTGTATAAATAAAGGTTGAATGACTGAAAAAAAGGATGCCGGTCAGACCTGGCAGACCCAAACGTATTGTGAGGGTCTGCTGGGAACGTCTGGCAGAGTCTCCCGTAAGACGGAGCTTTAACTCCCACCTCCGGGAGAGCTTTAAACACGTTCCGAGGGAGGCGGGGGACATTGATTCCGAGTGGGCCATGTTCCGCGCCTCTATTGTCGAGGCAGCATATCAGAGTTGTGGCCGCAAGGTTGTTGGTGCCTGTTGTGGTGGCAACCCTCGAACCCGGTGGTGGACACCGGTGGTGAGGGATGCTGTCAGGCTGAAGGAGTCCCATTGGGCCTTTTTGGCCTGTGGGACCCCAGAAGCAGCAGATAGGTACCGACAGTCCAAGCGACATGCGGCTCGGGTGGTTGCTGAGGCAAAAACTCGGGCGTGGGAGGAGTTCGGAGAGGCCATGGAGAATGACTTCCGTACGGCTTCGAGGCGATTCTGGTCCACCATCCGGCGTCTCAGGGGGGGAAAGCGGTACGCGACCAACACCATTTATGGTGGGGATGGCGTGCTGTTGACCTCAACTCGGGATGTTGTGAGTCGGTGGGCGGAATACTTCGAAGACCTCCTCAATCCTACTGGCACGTCTTCCACTGAGGAAGCGGAGCCTGGGGACTTTGGGTCGGGCTCTCCAATCTCTGGAGCTGAGGTCACCGAGGTGGTTAAAAAGCTCCGCGGTGGCAGGGCTCCAGGGGTGGATGAGATTCGCCCTGAGTTCCTTAGGGCTCTGGATGTTGTGGGGTTGTGTTGGCTTACGCGACTCTGCAATATCGCGTGGACATCGGGGGCAGTTCCCTTGGATTGGCAGACTGGGGTGGTGGTTCCCCTATTCAAAAAGGGGGACCGTAGGGTGTGTTCCAACTATAGGGGATCACACTCTTAAGCCTCCCTGGTAAGGTCTATTCAGGGGTTCTGGAGAGGAGGGTCCGTCGGATAGTCGAACCTCGGATTCAGGAGGAGCAGTGTGGTTTTCGTCCTGGTCGTGGAACACTGGACCAGCTCTACACCCTCAGCAGGGTCCTGGAGGGCGCGTGGGAGTTTGCCCAACCAGTTTACATGTGCTTTGTGGACTTGGAAAAGGCATTCGACCGCGTCCCTCGGGGGGTTCTGTGGGGGGTACTCCGGGAGTATGGGGTACCAGGCCCATTGATATGGGCTGTTAGGTCCCTGTACGACCGGTGTCAGAGCTTGGTCCGCATCGCCGGCAGTAAGTCAGGCTCGTTTCCAGTGAGAGTTGGACTCCGCCAAGGTTGCCCTTTGTCACCGATTCTGTTCATAACTTTTATGGACAAAATTTCTAGGCGCAGCCAAGGTGTTGAGAGGATCCATTTTGGTGGCCTTAAAATCGCTTCTCTGTTTTTTGCAGATGATGTGGTCCTATTGGCTTCATCAGATCGTGATCTACAGCTTTCGCTGGAGCGGTTTGAAGCCGAGTGTGATGCGGCCGGGATGAGGATCAGTTCCTCCAAATCCGAGGCCATGGTCTTGAGCCGGAAAAGGGTAGCATGCCCTCTCCGGGTCGGGGAGGAGGTCCTGCCCCAAGTGGAGGAGTTTAAGTATCTTGGGGTCTTGTTCACGAATGAGGGAAAACTGGAGCGTGAGATCGATAGGCGGATAGGTGCAGCGTCCGCAGTGAAGCGGGCGCTGTACCGGTCTGTCGTGGTGAAGAGAGAGCTGAGTCGAAAGGCAAAGCTCTCAATTTACCAGATCGATCTACGTTCCCACCCTCATCTATGGTCATGAGCTTTGGGTTGTGACCGAAAGAACGAGATCTCGGATACAAGCGGCTGAAATGAGTTTTCTCCGCAGGGTGTCTGGACTCTCCCTTAGAGATAGGGTGAGAAGCTCAGTCATCCGGGAGGGACTCGGAGTAGAGCCGCTGCTTCTCCACATCGAGAGGAGCCAGTTGAGGTGGCTCGGGCATCTGGTTAGGATGCCTCCTGGACGCCTCCCTGGTGAGGTGTTCCGGGCATGTCCCACCGGGAGGAGACCCAGAGGAAGACCCAGGACACGCTGGAGGGACTATGTTTCTCGGCTGGCCTGGGAACGCCTTGGGATTCCCCCAGAGGAGCTGCTCCAAGTGGCTGGGGAGAGGGAAGTCTGGGCCTCCCTACTTAGGCTGCTACCCCCGCGACCCGACCCCGGATAAGCAGACGAAAATGGATGGATGGATATTTCTTCACTCTGTCACTATCTCCTGACAGACTGATGTTAGACAAGTAATCTCTGAAAAAAAACTATAGTCCCCTTTCTTCTCCAGGTGGTACTAAAAGCATTTATAAAAACCCACAGTGACCCGCCGTTAACCAGCCAATAAAAACAGAGCTTCTCACGCCCCTAACCCACGCCCTCGCCTGTCCCAGCCCCAGCGGCCGCGCACGTTCTCGTTCAAAGGATTGCAAAGCGATGCAGAACTGTTTTGTATGTGACACAAATGTATTAAATTCCCCTTCTTCATCCCTGATCTGGACTTTTCTTTTGTTTTTTTGCCAAAAGTCAAGTGATCGCTTCCTCCTCCGCTGACTCCATGACTGAAAATATGAGGAAATGAATGAATTTGTCACGAGCGAATTAAACTCGGGTTCAATGTGGCTGCAAGAGGCTCAGCAGATTTCCTGGTGTTCTGGTGTGCATGACCAGCGCTCCCTGTTTTACTTTATTTTTTAGAACGTTTTATTAACATATAAACACAGAATGTCGCAGCGGCTGCGACAGGACATGCAGTGGAGGCGGAGCTATGGGGGCTGAGCTGAAGTTCAGCCGAGAGCAAGGGGGAGTGACCAGAAACGTGTCTCTGTTCAAAATTTTTCTAAGTTCCGGCGTTTTCCAAAAGTTACATATAGCAGCTTTAAAGACCGTGTAAAGTGAATTTCAACATTTTCTTCAATAAACATTATAAATGTCGTAATTGTAATCTTGTAAATGAGTAAAAAGTCTCAAAATTGTAGCTCAATTAATTTTGGAGTTATAGATCAAACTGTGTATAAACACATTTCTCTTTCAGGATTTTTTAGGCGTGGTTTAAATGTGACCGCGTTTCGTCACGCGGTCACAAGCCCCACCCCCTGCAGCTCCAGCCGTTATAAATGCGTTCTTCGGTGGAGCCGTTCACTCGCTACCGACCGTCTCCCTCCAGTACTGGCGTGCTGCTGGAGCGACCACATGCCACCTGCACCTCCGCCCCCCCCCCGCGCGCGCGTGTGTGGCGATCAGACCCCGCATGCATGTGACCGGGTCGCGCGCGCGCGTGTGTGTGTGTGGCGATCAGACCCCGCATGCGATGTGACCGGGTCGCGCGCGCGCGTGTGTGTGTGTGTGTGGCGATCAGACCCCGCATGCGATGTGACCGGGTCGCGCGCGCGCCGCGCGTGTGTGTGTGTGTGTGTGGCGATCAGACCCCGCATGCGATGTGACCGGTTCGGACCGCGAGTCCGCGTGTGTGTGTGTGTGTGTGTGTGTGTGTGGCGATCAGACCCCGCATGCGATGTGACCGGTTCGGACCGCGAGTCCGCTCATCTTCTAAAATAGCGCTGATTATAACAGCGGAGTTATGTGTCCTCAACTTTAAAAACATAACCAGAGTTGTTAGTGCACTAAAAACAGCGTAACTCTTGGAAAAAGGAGCTGCTGGAAGCCAGAACTCAGATAAAAACAGAGCAGGTGATCTCTGCTTCCCCCGTATGCCTCCCCACACAGCTCAGCTCTGAAGGGGGCTGGACATGGCGCAGTACTGCGCTGAAATCACGCCCACGTGCGACACGCCCCCAGCGTTCTAGAGCAAGTCAAAATCATGTTTTTTCATGATTTTTGAGACTTAATTTTATAAGGAAATCAATGTTTTTAATCAGTCAGATTTATATGGGTGATTAATAACACATATTTATGCCGTGTGACAAAATAAAAACACAAATTTAATTTCACTTTACACGGTCTTTAAGGAATTGATCATATATTCAAATGAGATGCTTAAAAATGCTCAAATCAATTATTTGCAAACTTTATTAAATTAAAAGGTAAAATCTTATTTGACACAATTAAGAACTTTTTTTTCGCCATCTCCCCTTTCTACAAGTGTTTTTACTAACACAGTAACACGTGGGCAGCACGGTGGCACAACTGGTAGAGCTGCTGCCTCTCAGCGAGAAGGTTGCCG
Source organism: Garcialebias charrua (assembly GCA_038048925.1). Classification (NCBI taxonomy): domain Eukaryota; kingdom Metazoa; phylum Chordata; class Actinopteri; order Cyprinodontiformes; family Rivulidae; genus Garcialebias; species Garcialebias charrua. Next base: position 6,597 of record JBBPBX010089774.1, read on the forward strand.
GTTCAAATCCCGGTCCGGGGCCTTTCTGGGTGGAGTTTGCATGTTCTCCCCGTGCATGCGTGGGTTTCCTCCGGGTACTCCGGTTTCCTCCCACAGACCAAAAAACATGCTTGTTAGGCTGATTGGTGACTCTAAATTGACCCTAGGTGTGAGTGTGAGAGTGGATGGTTGTTTGGTGTGAGTGAGACAGGTCCCTCTTGTAAATGAGTCCCCGTGACTCATCGAGGCTAGCCTGTATAAATAAAGGTTGAATGAATGAAACACAGACTGCAACCTCTTTTTAAATCATTTCATAAACAAAGTTGCCGCCATCAGGGGCTCTATCTCTCCCATATTGGCTTATTGTCCGGTCTCTCCTCTTACTTCTGATATATGGTCATCTTTTACCCCAGTGTCACTACAAGACATCACAGCACTGTTGGGTCAAATGAAAAGGTTATCTAGCCCACTTGATGTCTTCCCTGCATCCTTTTTCATGACCATATTGGATTGTATTGGCCCTAGTGTTCTTGATCTGATATTTCTGGCTCTGTGCCATGTTTATTCAAAACAGCTGTTGTCTGTCCACTACAAAAAAAAGCCACATGTGGATCCTTCTCTTCCTGACAGCTATAGACCCATCTCTAAGCTACCATTTTTATCCAAAATCCTTGAGAAGGCTGTAGCAGAACAACTGAACCACTTTTTGGAGGTAAAGGCTATCATGGACACCTTTCAATCTGGTTTTTGTAAATGGCACTCTACAGAGACAGCGTTATTAAAAATATCAAGTGGCATGCTGATGGCAGCTGACTGGTCACTATTCTGTGCTAGTTTTATTAGACTTAACATCAGCCTTAGACACTGTATGCTGTTCTTATATTCTATATACTGTTCTTATTAACAGACTGAGATTTGTTTGACATCTCTGGCACTGTGTTAAACTGGTTCACCTCTTACTTATCTGAAAGGTCTTTTTCTGTTTTTATGAATCAGGTTTACTCAGATAGTGTACCACTGTCTTGTGGGGTACCTCAAGGTTCAGTTTTGGGCCCAATCATTTTATTGTACCGTATTTTCCGGTGTATAGGTTGCACCTTTTTATGGTTAAGGCCTGCGACCTATACACCGGTGCGACCTATCCACCTTATTCCTAGCCCCCATGATTCCTTGTGCGAATTATGTGTACGACTTCTGCCGGAAGTGAGTGCAGCAGTTACAGCGTAGTTACTGGCTGTGTATTTTTCACGTTTTTGGTTTTGTTTTGTTTATTTCTAACTAATTGCAATGGTTACTTCGTGTTGGGTTAGTGGGTGTTCCTGTCGGGTAGACGTTTGTGCAAAGCGCAGTTTTCACTTAATCCTAGAAATAAGAATTTATCTCCATCGGAGGAGCTGACTGCTGCCCCTTCTCTCTGATCTGCTCTCGAAGACGTCGTGTTCAGATCACGTTTTCTTCGGTAAACAAAATATTCTGCATAAATCCTTTTGTGAAACAATTTTGGAACAATGTTAGAGTATAAATTTTCTGTGTTAGAGCTGTTTTTTTTTCTTTTCATGATTTAGCAACATCTACTACTGTGGTTAGCTTAGAATGTCGCTAACACTACATGCTAACTTCTACACGGTAGCATCTGTTAAAGTATTTACTAAACAAATCTGTGGATAAATAATATAAACACATGGGTGTGTGTAATCCATTTGCAGTACATACATACACTGTGTGTATGTGTATACTGTATGCACACTGTATATACAGTATATACATACATACTGTACATACATACTGTATTGTTTGTACTGTTTTGATTTTAGGTCCCGGTTACACTCATGTTCATTCATTCATTCAACCTTTATTTATACAGGCTAGCCTCGTTGAGTCACGGGGACTCATTTACAAGAGGGACCTGTCTCACTCACACCAAACAACCATCCACTCTCACACTCACACCTAGGGTCAATTTTAGAATCACCAATCAGCCTAACATGCATGTTTTTTGGTCTGTGAATAAAGCAGTGGGATGCTGTCTGTACAGAAGATATTCCATAACACAACTTCATTTTTTGGTTATTACGGTACTACATTTGTTCTATTGAAATATTTATTTTTTCAGGAAGGCAGCCTGCACACAAGTCAAACACAGACTGGTCTCCCACGCTGAAGTTGACAGACACACTTACCGGTACTCTGAGACGCAAGAGCAGAAGAACAGCAGGTAATGACACAAGCACCTGACACAATAATTCAAAAATATTAAAGTAAATCTAAGATAAAATTACTGAAATCACTATAAAATTGAACAAATATCTTTGTGAATGAGTAAAAATTTCAGGAGCAAGTGTATTTATTTTTTCTACTTTGAGTAGAGAACTTTGACTTATTTTAGACTTGTGATGCAAGCATTTATTATTCCTTTTTTTTTTAAAGGTACAGACGAGTGAAGGGCCAAGTTCCATCATCTTGGATTCCAGAGGGGTTGGCTGCTTGCTCCAGTCGTCCAGTGGTCGTCCAGTGGTCCCACATGATGAGGAATCTGTTCCAGTTTGTTTAAAATCCGATACTGCCCATCATTCCTTGTTGAAGAGTGTTTTTGATCTGTTATTTATTCTGGTATTTATTCTGCAGCCAATCATTTTCATTGAAAGACATCAAATCACCCACAGTTCTCATATTGTATTGTTTCAACTGTTTTTAGTTTATAATTATAGCTTTTATTCTGAACTTTATCAGTCTCCTCCTGGAGGAGGAACCATACAGCAACATGCATGTTTTTAAGTTTTGTACTTGTCAATAAAAAACTAAACTGGTAAGTTGCCAAAAAAAATCACTACATCTAGGTTTTTTTATTTGCAGTAGAACTTCTCATTAGACATTAAACAACGTATCTTATTGAAATAAAGAAGGTGAAACTTGGTGCAAATGTTTTATTCAAACTAAAGGAAAGCACACGTTCATTTTTCATTCATTCATTCAACCTTTATTTAGTCAGGTAAATCTTTTGAACCTCATGGGCTCATTTACGAAAGCGACCTGCTAAAACTAAAGAACAATGAACAGCAGTGGTAGAATTTCCTTAAACAATAAACAATAAACAAACAAACAATAAACAATAGAAAACAAAAGAGAGAAAAAACAAAAGAAAGTTTTTTTTTTTTAACAAAGTATCAAAAAACTAGCAAAACATTATAAGGTAGACGTATAAAATCAAAGACAGGAACAAATCTGCATTGGTTTTTGCCAGGATTCCAACAGATTCTGAAAACCATTTAGAGAAGTCAAGGTCGAGAGCTTCAGATCTTTTTGTAAGATATTCCATGAAGCAGGAGCGGAGTAGGAGAAGGCCCTTTTTCCAAGTTCAGTCCTCACTGACGGAACACTGCAGGTAATCATGTCCTGAGAGCGCACACTGTAGCTGCACTCACGCAAAGACATGTAGGAGGAGATGTATGAGGGCAGCAGACCAAGAAGTGATTTAAAGATGAAAATGTACCAGTGGAAGAGTCTGCGTGAGGTTAATGATGTCCAGTTAACCAGTGAATACAGGGTGCAGTGGTGGGTACGATAATCACAACCAGTTATGAATCTTAGTGCACCATGATAGACAACATCCAACATCCGCAGGGTGCTTGTAGGAGCATTCATGTAGAGAATGTCACCGTAATCAATGGAGGGAAGGAAAGTCACAGACACAAGGCGTTTCCTGACATTCAGTGATAGACATGATCTGTTTCTGAAAAAGAAACCCAGTTTAACTTTCAGTTTCTTCACTAGGTTTTCCACGTGGAGTTTAAAAGAGAGATGTGAATCGATCAGGATACCCAGATATTTATAGGAATCAACAAACTCAATAGGGACACCATTTGAAGATAAAATCAGAGGAGGATCTGCTGGAACCGCCTTCCTATTTGAAAAAAACATCCCTTTTGTTTTATCAGCATTTAGGACAAGTTTGAGACGGAACAAATCTGACTGGATGATGTCAAAAGCAGATTGCAGTAACAGGAAAGCCTTAGCAACTGTTTTAGCTCGGCAGTAAACAACTGTATCATCAGCATAGAAATGTAAGGATGCATCAGGGATGCAGTGACCTACATTAGCTATGTAGATTGTAAAGAGAGTGGGTCCTAAAACTGAGCCTTGTGGTACACCATTTTTAACTGTTAAATAGCTGGAAGAAGTACCGTTATGTTGAACACATTGCCTCCGATTGGAAAGATAGTTAGAAAACCAACCGATGGTGTGATCAGAGAAACCGATTTCTGAGAGCTTATGACACAGGATGTTATGATCCACAGTGTCAAAAGCTTTAGACAGGTCTAAGAAAAGTGCAGCACAATAGTCCTTAGCATCCAATGCTTCAACAACATCATTCAGAACCTTCAGAGAAGCATCTAAAAAAGCTAAGTCTGGTCCTCTGGACATTCAAAAAAACAAAACAAAACAAAGCAAAAAAAACTGTAGAAACGTTTCGTCGTTTGGTTTGTTGCCAACCTGTACATGGAGGAGGTAGAAAAGAGAGCCTTGACATCCTTTCCAGGGAGACCACCAAGTCATTGGTTCAGGTATGTTGACGACACCTGGGTTAAAATTAAATCTCAGGAAGTCCAACATTTCACTGATCACATCAACTCTGTGGATAAATATATCAAGTTCACACGAGAAGATGTAAAAAATGGCAGGTTGGCTTTCTTGGACTGTGAGGTCTCAGTTTCTGATAGAGGAAATTTGCAAACTGAGGTGTACCGCAAACCCACACACACAGACCAGTATTTACAGTTTGACTCCCATCACCCTCTGGAGCACAAGTTAGGAGTCATCAGGACTCTGTATCACAGAGCAGACAGCGTCCCCACTAACTCAGCAGCCAGACAGAAGGAGAAATCACACACAAAACAGGCTCTAGAGAAATGTGGATATCCTAACTGGGCCTTCCTGAAAGCAGAGAAGAAACCCAAACAGGACTCCAGCCAACCATCAGGTGAAAAGAAGGAACCCAGACCCAGACCAGTGGCCATTCCATATGTTGCAGGGGTTTCAGAGACATTGAGACGTTTATTTTCTAAACACAACGTCCCAGTGGCTTTTAAACCCCAAAATACATTACGGCAAAAACTGGTTCATCCCAAAGATCCAGTCCCCCGGCAAAAACAGAGTAACATTGTGTATGCTGTTCAGTGTCAGGAGGGCTGTGATCAGTCTTATATCGGGGAAACTAAACAGCCACTGGCCAAAAGGATGGCCCAGCACAGAAGATCAACATCATCAGGTCAGGACTCTGCAGTCTACACTCATCTCCAGGCCAGCGGTCACTCTTTCAGGGATGAAGATGTTCACATCCTTGATAGAGAGGAACGATGGTTTGAGAGAGGAGTAAAGGAGGCCATCTTTGTGAAAAGAAACCGCCCATCATTAAACAGGGGTGGAGGCCTCCGGGTTCAACTGTCCCCCTCCTACAATGCTGTGATTGCTGGTATCACTCAGCCCTCTGTGAATAGCAAACAACCATCAGGGTGCTAACGATCCTTTGTTAGGCTGATGGTCCTCCTTGATCATGTGAGCAGCTGGTTTCGGCTGTCATCAGCCAACTGGTTGTGTAACACTGTGAGAGGGTGCTATTTATAAGACTGAGCTGAACCCAGCACCTCAGACTGAGGAAGTCTTTCGGACGAAAGACGAAACGTTTCTACAATTTTTTGCTTTGTTTTGTTTTTGTTTTTTGAATGTCCAGAGGACCAGACTTAGCTTTTTTAGATTTTTCTACCTGGATTATTGAGCATGTATCAGGGTCTTCAGAGAAGCAGTTGTTGTGCTGTGTTTTTTCCTGAAACCAGATTGATGGAGAGGTAAGATGTTAAATGAGTCCAGATAATTTTTGATCTGAGAGTTTATCAGTTTTTCTAGAACCTTGGCTAAGATGCAGAGTTTAGAGATCGGTCGATAATTGTTCAGTGAGGTGGGGTCACCTCCCTTCAGCAAAGGAAGAACAAAGGCTGTTTTCCAAGCATCCGGAATGGTGTTTTGGCTTATGGACAGATTAAAGATGTGGGTCACAGGGACTGTGATGATATGAGCAGCCAGCCTTAAGAAATAAGGTGGAAGTTCATCTGGACCTGCAGATTTTTTTGGATCAAGATCATTTAACAGTTTATTTACCTCACTGACTGAGAACGGAGAAAAAGAGAAGGTGTGATTAACAGATGGTTGACTTGTAGGAGGGATTTGATTTGTAGAAGTTTGATTATTAGATAAAGTGGCTGATTTTCCGTTTGTAACTGTGTCAAATAATGAACTAGAAGCAACAAAATGTTTATTGAAACAGTTCAGGATCTCGTGCTTATTTGACACAGGAACAGAGTCAACAAGAAATTGTGATGGGAGGTCAGATGATTGGGGGGTGCCTGAGAGAGATTTAATGGTTTTCCAGAATTTTTTAGGATCGTTTAGATTTTTGGAGGTCTGAGATAAGAAGTAGTTACGTTTTGCGGCTTTGATGGCAGTTGTGCATTTATTCCTTAGCTGCCGAAATTTCAACCAATCAGTGTCTGAGTGTGATTTTCTTGCTGCGGCCCAAAGATGATCTCTCCAGTGTAGGAGATCAGCTAGTTCAGGAGTAAACCAGGGGCTGTCACGGCCCTTTATCCTGAACTGCCGGAAAGGTGCGTGTTTGTTTACAAAGAGAATGAAACTATTATGAAAATAGTTCCAAGCGGTGTTCACGTCATTGATTTGTAGGATATGTTGCCAATCAAAGTGGGATAGATCCCAAAGGAATGACTGTTCACAGAAACGTTTCAAATCCCTTTTTTGAATTATTCTGGGCTTAGCAGGTGGAAGTTTAGTAGATCTAAGAGCTGCTATTACGGAATGATCACTCAAAACGTTAGCAAATACACCTATACCAGGAAATTTGTGAGGAGCATTTGTGAAAAACAGATCTAAGGTAGAAGATTTTTCAGGACATTTTATGTTTGGTCTGGTGGGAGAATCGATAAGTTGTGTTAGATTGAGAGATAGGCAACATTCCTTGAATTTATCACAGAGGGGGGTCGACTCATTCCAATCAATGTTGAAATCTCCAGCCATAACAATCTCATTGTGTTTTAAATTTCCTATGAATTCAGTCAGGGAAGACAGAGCTTCAGGTGTTGCGGAGGGGGGACGATAACATCCAACAACAGTTAAGGGCTGACCTCCTTTCAAAGTGATGTTCACAGCTAAAGCCTCAAACTGGTTTGCGATTGTTTTTTTAGATGCAATCCTGGCAGCCAAGGAGTCTCTGATGTAAATAGCGACTCCACCTCCCCTTGTATTACGATCACAACGATAGATCTTAAATTCATTGATTGCCAGGTCATTTTTCAAAACAGATTTTTGGAGCCAAGTTTCAATTTAACAATGCCTGTTTCACAGCAACACCAAATGTAGTTCAAACGCAGATTTATTTATAGAAATTATATTTTCACTCATTTGTTGCTGTGGTACATAACTGCACACAAACTTCTGGACCAACTGGAGCTTCATCCATCCCTGGACCAACTGGAGCGTCATCCATCTCCTGGAACTCACCTTATGCAGAAATATAACAGAAAGGAGGAAAGAAAAGTACAGTATACAAACATTAGGGTTCATTTATGAACACAAACACACACCTAGATTATATATAT